>NSGQ01000008.1:345077-382009 GCA_003676035.1 Spathaspora sp. JA1 | reverse complement strand
AAACTAAACATTCGGCGAAATTATTTCCGTTTCGACCAGGAAAACAGTATTATTGATATCCATTAAGTCGTAGTGGGATGATGAGTAGTGTTAGCTATTAAACGTCTATTTGACTTCTAATCTAGTAAAGTTCTAAGCTCAGTCGTGTCTGTGGTCAATAATTTCCACAGACCCTACTCTAATATAATATACACAGTAATATTATTACCTATAAAAAGCCTACCCTCCTCCTCTTACATTTCATGGGAAGTGAAAAATTCTCACTAATTTATCGTCCAGAATCCGTCGACCACGACAGTTAAGTCGTGCGTCTACCGAATGTATCGCTCACAGTCTTAATCGGCATGGTGACAAAGTCGGGTAACTTTACGTTCCGACATCACCTGCACACTATTCACGAACAATATGGCTGCAAAAAGCATCGGGATCACATGATTTTTTTTTTTTTTTTTTTCAAAATTACAATATACATTCAAACTATACGACCAAAGTGCACGTGCCTAAAACTTAATCACATTCAATTTCAAAAACCAAAATTTCAGAATCCGATGCGGTGGCTCAATTGGTAGAGTTTTGGATTCCAAATCCAACGGTTGCAGGTTCGAGTCCTGTCCGTGTCATTCTTTTTTTCTATACTCTTTTGCATATTTCAACAGGTTTAATAGGGTTCAACAACCTGATAACCTGTTTCTTTTTGAACGAGTCATACAGAGGAATAAAACTACTAATACAGAGAGACTCGTATAAACTTCTTTTTATTTCTATAAACTACAAAGGCTCAAGGAGTAACGACAGGAACCTCATCTTCCGATTCGATATCAAAGAGTCTTTCATCAGGTCTTTGTTGTGGTTGTTCTTGTTCTTCCACAGGATCATCCGTGAATGTCGGTGGTTCACTTCTTGTATCATCTTGTAATTCTTCATCGTCATCTTCGTAATCTCCAAATAATGCAGCTTCTTCATCATCAAACTCATCTGGTATATTGACATAGTTTCTCCTTCCCGGTGCCCTTCCTAAGAATACCAGGGTCATTTTTTCAAATATCATTTTATCAATCTTGATTATTGTCTTGATGGAAGCTATTGTCAATGCAGTTATGAATATCCCGCCTTTAACTACTCGATTTACAATCACGTCAACTTGATTATTTTCAATTGGATCAAATCCATTTTCATCATCGTCTAATCTGATTTGTCCCAATCGTTTAAACCCTCCATTTCTACGAATGCCTCGATCATAAACAAACCAGGCGACTCCAAAGAATATCACGAGTGGGACAAACAACACCAAGAAAAGTTTATGTCCCGTGACTTCAGTTCCGTAATGATGATTGAATTCCCGTTGTTTTCCAGGACACGGCATAGGGTTCCAATTATCAAATTGTTTCCCACCTTGACATGTTGAAATGGCAATTTTCCTATATCCTGTCGACACATAATACTCAAACGCATTTGGCTTGGCACACATTTCCTTCTTCTTATCTTCTGGAGTCAACCCTTGGACTAATTTACACGTGTTATCGTTAATATCACGAGAATAATTGTAATCACATTCATAATCGCGTCGAGTACAGGTACAGTTCCTCACTAGTTTGAAACCGTCTTTTAATGGTGCACTTCCGATAAAACAATCATGATGACCCTTGGCACGACGTAAATATTGCGCTTCATGGCCAAACAAACATCTTGGTTCATTCACATCATCAGTGTTTGGATTTATAGGTGACCAATATTCATAATCGTCCTTGTCGGGATTATCAAGATCCAATTGACATTGACGTGCGTGAATGTTTGTAAAGTCAATTGAATATGCCAATGTTGAACTTCCATCCTTGGCGAAAATGACAAATTTTCTTGATGTATCGGTAGGAACAGTGGCTAAATCAAGTACTTTAACCTTCTTGTCTGAAAACTTATACTCAATCCATGAATCACCTTCATCTAATGAATACAACAAAGTGTCCGTCTCTTCTTTACTACTAACCAACACTAAAATAGTTCCACGGTCTCCATATTCCCACATATAGTTCCCCTGTTTAATTTCTCTCCAAGTAACACCAGCATCCTTACTCATAAACGTCGATGACTTATCATAATCCTCTAAATATTCACCCACGTTACCTACACCAATCAAAAACCCAGTAGCAGAACCCGACGAATACGTATCTCTATAATCAGCCCTTTCCGTAAATCCATGAAGATGTAAATGACAAGCTTTACAATCATACTTCTTACCATTGGAATCGGTTGCTGGTGGCTGTAAGAACGTCCATTCCCCACCATCATTATGAGAAATCATAGTCTGTAACTTCTTCCTCAGTTTCTCCTTAACGTTAGCCACGACATTACTTATAATCAATCCTTCCAAACCATCATCTATCCGATCATAATCGACATATCCCTGACCATTTCGATTCACAGCGTCTAAAACAAGGGCATATGAAGTTCCATTGGAGTTTGATTTTAAAATAGCGCCATATTCGGAACTAGGTTCAATGTTTGTGGTTACATGCATGAAAATCGCTTTCGTTTTAGAATCGAGGATAGTGTATGCTTGTTGAGTATCTATTTGGAAATCATGGGGGAAATCAGCATCGGCGAATACGCTACCGTCAACTGTTACTTTTGCTTCAAGGGCGGGTTTGGAGTTTTCCTTTTGGTTTACTGTGGCAACGACCAAGAAGTTACCGGTTATGGCATACCCGACAATATGAGGGAATACCACCTTGGGGCCATCGTTGGACCCGGCAGTTAGCGAAACTAATCTCTTGGTACGTTCACTAGTCATTTCAGCACAGTAAATTAAATCTTCAATGGGGTTAGTGAATATCGCCCCGACAAAATCACAAGTTTGGACATTTGTACTGGGTAATTTGAAAAAATTCAATCCTGAATCATCAGTAATGTATGCGGTTATGGGACATTCACTTGTACTATCACATGCTGGGTCTCGGCCAAACCAAATAAACTTATCCTTGTTTGTAGCATGGAATGAAACAATTCTCGCAGTTCGTGGATGTGGTGGTGCAGGTACTTTCTGTCTAGTGAATGTTAAACCTGCATCATGAGACACGTAAATTGATTCGACAGTTACGAGGATAACTTGTCCTGGGATAGGTCCAGTGTAATAACCAAGGACTTTATCAGGTATAGGTACTTTAACAAAATCAACACCTCCATTGTTTGACACATACATGTGATTATCAGTTGTTTTCAAGACGATATTATCACTGGCACCGCTTTTTTCATCAATATATGAATATTGTACAAGTTCACCTTCAAATTCATTCACATGAACCACAATACTTTGCTGTTTATTATTCTCCCCAGTGTATTTTGAACAATCTATGCTTTCATTAACGATGAAATCGGATAATTTCTTCTTGCCCAAATCACATTTATTCCCGTCAATCATTACTTTATCATCAAGTTTAAGTTGTTTCTTGTCTTTGCACATCTTGACAAGTTGAGTTTGGTCAGGGACACAAATATGTTGATCTTTATCAGAAACTTTGAAACCCATGGCACATTCGAAATCCACTTCGGTACATTGACAAGGTTCTTCAATGACTTTAACATCTTCAAATAATTTATTCACAAGACAATTGGCGTCTTGTTTACGTCGGGTGAATTTTTCTCGATGGCCGTAAATACACAATGGTGGGTTATTTTCCCCAACTTGTCTCGCATAAACTTCTTCAAATGAATCTTCCTTACATGTGTTTCCATCAAATGCCTTGGCGAAATTAATAGTGTATAAGATTTCCTTACTTCCACGTTGTGTTGATTCTGCTCCGATAACGAGGAAATTCTTGGATGTTCCATCAATAGTAGTCAATACAACCAAGGGGTATATCGGAGTCTTTAAATCAACTTTATTCCAAGACTTACCTTGATCTAATGAATAATGTATCAGTTCCGCTGGTTTAAGGTTGACTTTCCCCATGAATGGAATCGCCAAAATGATGTTACCTTGATCGCCAAATGAGAAAATCGAGGGGAAATCCAAAGCCTTGTTCCACGAAGCACCACCATCTCGAGATATGAATGTCTTCAGATTTTGGAAATCCTTATCCAATTGAGTTCCGGTGTTACCTACCCCCATTAAAATCCCGGGTGTAGGACCAGTAATGAATTTCCCTTCACCATCAAGTTCAGAATATTCCCAGAGGTGTACCGAACAACCAGAATTGAAATCACAATCGGCGTCATTTGACTTTAGTAAGCTCCATTCCTGTCCGTTATTAAATGAATATTTCGTGATTATATCCTTGGAAAATATGCCTCCGACAAGGGCATCAAACATTGATTTTGGTTTATCTTCTTGTTTGGTTTTTGAATCTGTTCCGATATTAGCAAGCCATGCCCCATCTATATTCTCCACTTTTTGAATATTCCCCCCGGCAATTTGTTCTAAATTATTACGGAAATGTAATCCACTTGAATCAGACGAGTAGAAAGTTGAAGCTTGGAAATGATCATTTGAATATTGTAGTATTTGGAAAAACAACGAACTGGGAGAAGAAGGTAAAAACGACATGACTCCATATTTAACATCAATTTGTACATCTGCCTTATTGAAATTGGACCCATCTTTAGAAACATACAAGTTAACTTGAGATTTCTCATTAAACTTATCTAAATTAACAATAGCCACCGCGAAAGTCTCATCGATTTTAAGATCAAGAATCACACCTAATTCCGACGTCTTTTGTTGTCCAAGAGTAATCTCCAGTTTAGATTTAAAGAAATCATCAGATTTATACAATTGAGACTTCATCACGTGACCAAATGAATTTAATTGATTTGAAATACACAATATAGTTGAATCACTAGCTGATTTGAAACTAGTTGTTGATTTCACGAATTTACAAACATGGGAATTGTCAAGGGAGAGCTTTGTCGTGGTTTTGAATCCATCTTTGGTGTAATAATAAGTTTGTTTACATCTGAAGGAGAATGGTTCCATTGGAGGACAAACAAAACTTGAAACAAGTAAATAATCAGGATTGGCGGCATTGAATGAGACTTGAGGGTATGCAGCAGATTGATCATCGAACTTCGCTTTAAATTTCCGCCAATTCTTCCCCTTATCTTCTGAAACATAGTGAGTTTCAGATCTCGTGAATGCAAAGGCTCGATTACGATTATATGGATCCATTTGGAAGAAAATCACGGGGTCAGATATTGATTTGATAGCTTCAAACAGTTTACCATCATTGAAACTTATTGAAAGAGTTGTTCCATGTAATGAAAGTAAGTTTGTTGAATCATCGAAATATTTAATTTCCAGGGAGATATGATCATGGGTTGCCTGGGTTATTTCTGGGGTGAAGTCCGAATGGACTGTTGATAGGAGTAGTGATAGGAATATCACTAAGCTTGGAAGTAACATTGAGGCTGTGTGGGGTGGTAGTGGTATGATAGAGTAGTATGAGTGATATAGGTCCAGTGGCACAAGTTTGCTGTTGTAAAAGGGGAAGGTTAAGTTTCGACGAAAAAAAATGTGGAGTTGCCTAAACGGGTAATTCCTAAGCCGCACAACGTACAAACTACAACATTACAATGCATTACTAAAAACCTATACAACTAATCCTATAAATTCACCACGTTTGACTACTTTAATATAACAATTTATATCAATTGGAGTATGTTTACCCAAGTTAAACGTATAACTCATTAGTCCTGTTATAAACTTATCTAAGTCATCATGGTATATTCTTATGATTATTGATTTATCAGTTGGTGTAGCTATTATATCATAAGGTAATGATTCTCCTATTAAACCATGTAATTTATTTAATGCTGTTGCTATAAAGAGTCTCCATGTGATCAAGTCAATTTTTAAATTGTTGTAAGATGGAGTTAGGTCATCGGATATTGGTTCCGGGTGGCTTTGCAAAGTTAGTAAATTGAAATCAGTTAGTGTGAGTTTGTTGTTACTTACATTTCAAGGTTAAGATAGTACCATATCTTATCTATCTTTTCCGTAGTTGTTGTAATATCATTCATTAATTCAACTATACACTTATACATTAGTACTAAGAAAAAGAAAAAAAAATATCAACCTAAAAAATCCACTCACGTGATTCACTGTTAAATTTGTATTATAACATCACTTGAAGAAGAACTTATACTTTCTTCAGCTATATCTGGTAAAGTTCTATTTCCAGATGGGATGAATTGTTTGGTATAACTTGCATACTTTGCCAGATAAAGTGATTTCCTGGGGGGTCTTGTAGGCGGTCTAACAGGTCTAGGCATTGGTGCTGGTGCATGTTTTAGTGGTGGTGAATTTATATAAATTTGAATTCCACCTTGAGGAATAGACATTCCTGGTTCGATTTTAATTATGGGAAGATATATATTAACTGGAGGTGGTAGTGGTGGATACCCATAAGGTATTGGCCTTGGTATAAATCTTGGATGTTTCCAAGGTGGGATAGGAATAGGGTGATTGCAATAGAAATTGTGAATATTGTTGGTATGATGATACCTAACTTGAGTATGGTGAGTATGTGGTTGTAAATCTCTAATGTAGATGTTGAATCGTTTCAGATGGCGGAGTGATAATAGTTCGTATGGTTGATATGTGATCTTTGTCATCGTATGTTTGTGGTTAAGTGGGTAGTTGTCTGTTTGTGGTTAAGTGACAGTTGCAAAAAAAAACTGTTTGAGATTTTACAAATGCAACAATTGGCAGATTTTATTTTTCGCATATTAAATTGGACACACATAACACATTACAAATTGTACAGTGTTTGTACAAGCAAGAGATCATAACAATTTAATAGAGACAGTAAGAGTTTACAAAGACCACAACTACCTTTGTTCGATCCTGTCAAATCAAATTATAGTTTAATTGTTGAATTATTTTCTGGGCATCCAAAAAACGTTTTTTTTTTGTTAAAGTTTTTACAGGTTTGGATATTTTGTAAAAAGGATCGTATATTTTGACACAGGGAGGGGTTGACCTAAAGTGGCAGTGCTAATACACACAACTTACGATTTTAAACTTACTCTATAAATAGATACTTTGTGATATATGGTGATTGTTGTTGTAGACGTTGACTACGTCATTGTCTGTTGATTAGTAATTATAATGTAGTCTGTTCCCCCCCTTCGCCCCCTCCCCCATAGTATTTTTTACACATTTAATAATTTTTTCTGATTGCAGTTTCCCTAAACCCACAGACAGACAGACAAAAAAAAAAAACCGCAACGCAAAAAAGTAGACACAGACAACAAAAACAACAACGAGTTTTACAACAACAACAAGGACAAAGTACAAGTGATACAATTGTATAGACAATAGCATAAATCAACAGGATAGACCAAGAACAGTACACATACACACACACAGTACTCTTACTCCTACTACTTACTCCTACCACCACTTACCACCACTCCATACTACTCACTCCGTACTATCACTGCCACTCCTTGTACAACTATGTCCATAGCCAATGACAATCAACAACTCTTTATTCAGTCCCTCGCCAAAAGGATTGAATCACTTCTTCCTAACAGAACCGGCCATCTGACCCAAGAAGTTGAACTCAACATTCAATTCATAACCACCAAACGAATTCTCTTGGAAAATCATCAACAATATCCCCAAATCATAACACACATATTCACTTCTTTTGCTAAAGTATTGGAAAATATTAATCAAGAAAATCAACATACAAAATTACGATTTAGAGACGACAAGTCACGTGGCAGCACTTTATTAGTTTGTAAATTAATTCTGGAAATTTTACAAACAAGTTGGAATCGAGATGTTTCATTAATTGATGATAAAGATACATTGAGTAATTATTCACGGTTCTATTACTATGATGCTCCTAATGCGTTACAACTGGAGATTATACCAGTGTTGCTAGACACATTTTCTAATTTGTTGAGTTCAGGAGTTGTTAAAAAGGTGTTACTGTTGGTTAGAAATGAACAATCAATGGCTACAATGGCAATTGCCAAGGATGAACAGGATATTCAAAGAGAAGACCAACCAATGACCGATGAAGAATTGACAGCGTCGTCTATTGTGGATATTGATTGTTATATAGAGACGATTTTACGATATTTGGCCACGGCTAATCCTGACGATTATTATGATTATATTTACCAGAAGTTGTTTCAATTCCCCAAGAATGATGAGATTATTCCCTTGCCAATACTACAAAAGTATTCTCCCTTGACAAAGTTTATGTTTTTCAGTAAGGAAAACTCGGAAAGGATATCCGAAGACATTATAAGTTCAATTCCATATATTAAATCAAATTCATGGCGACAGGTTTTCTTATTTTTCGTGTCTTATAGTATTAAAGATCAATCGTTTTCAAGACCTACTGATTATGAAGGGATAGTTGACCCGGCAAATACAAGATATGCTAATTTCTTACGAAGTTTATTTGATACTACCGCAACAGCATTTGACGATTCAATAACTACGGTCAAGTGTGCTTCATTTGTCCTAACGTGGTACCTCATTCTTTGCATTGATGATTTTATTGAAATTAATACAGGAAGGCCAATTAATAAATTGAAATTAACATTTAATAAACGAGTTCGATATCTTATGTCAATACTTCGAGATTCTGCCAATTGTACAAATTTAGAAAGTTTTGATTCATTGATTAATATTTTCCATTTAGGAACAAGATTACATGCATACAAGATATCTAACCATCCAGTCCTAATCTTTAGTAATAAGTTTCTTGATCAGACTTATCGAAATTTACTCAAGTTTGGTGAGACACACCACGATGATTTAATTACTGATGATGAATTACTAGTAAAGTATGAGTATTTAACGGTTAATTTTTATATAGCTGCAATTATTCTTCGTCCTGAACGATACATCAAAATTGTGGTTGCCAATTTCAATTCAAATCAAGAAGAATTACGAGAGGCCAAGATATTAGTTAAAATAATCAAAGGATTACTGGAGATTGAAACTGCCAAAGATGTATTTTACACATTACTTAATCAAATGTTAGACCAATTAATCTCCCTTATATATGGTTCTTTGAAAATGTTGCATCAATATGATTTATCCCATCCTCAACATCAACAACATTGTTCATATCCAAGTCCAATAACTGATCCCAAGTTATTCTCTGAAGTCACTTCGATAGAATATGGTCCGTCTTTACAAGAAATCACCAATCATACATTTTCAACAAAGAGAACTACCCTAGATCATTATGTCCATGAAGTATTACAAGACCAGGCGGAATCAATAAGTTCAGCGGCATCTGCAAAACCCGTGGTGAGACTTGCGCAAAGTTCAAGTTCAATGTCAACTTATTCAGCATACAAGTTTAGATTAGTTGTTGGTGCAGAAGAATTACTCTCTGATATATTTCGGATATTTTGTGCCGCTCCTGAATTGTATTTCAATAATATGGTGCTTATGAATGATCATAATTTGACTATTAGAGAGTATGATAAATTAATTGAAGAAATTGTTCAATATTGTTATGAAGTGGAGATTCCATTACGTTCAGCATTTCGTGGGAAAACATATATCCAAGGAAACACCAGATTATTTGATTCAGCGCGTGATTTAAGTTTGAAGTTGGTCACTAAAAACACCAAGATTGAAAAGAATGTGACGACATTATCAGCATTTGCTAATAATTTTGTTCTTAATTGTCTTGTTGAAAGTATTTGTGAAACTTGTCTCAGTTTATCCTTGACTGATTCTAAATTCAAGGCATGTTTTCTATTTTTGAATGATGTATTACAACAACGGAATAATTTTGTGGATTTGATTGTATCTAATAAGATTGTCGCACAGGAAGCTACGAAAGATCTGTTTGGATCGTTTATTCATGCTGTGGAGAAAGTGTTATTGCTCAGTGTCTGTACTCATGATATTCAATTTTATAATTATGCAAAACAAGGAATGAAATGGTATATCAATGAAATTACAACTACTCATCGTCAAATATACAAGGATATCGGAGTCGATGAAAACCTCCTAGAAACATTTGTTAAACTTTCTCAAGATGTATCGGTATTCACTGGGTTTATATCATTACATAAACGACATCGAACAATTCTTCGTGAGGCAAAACCTACCAAATCCTTATTTCAAGTCTGGGTATTGATTTATTATCGCTGGTTGATGATTCTTGAAAACAAACCCAGTATAATCAATGAAGAAAATTTAATATTTAGACATTTCACTGGGTTTCTTGTGTCTACATCTGGTTGCTTTATGGGGAACAAGGACAAGGAAGTTGATGAGAAATGTTCAACTTATATGTCGGAATTTTTTGAAAAGTGTGTTGGATTATTAGACTCGTCTGATTTGGTTGTACGTGTGATTATCAAGGATACATTGTCAAACGAATCTCATTCAGATGTATATCATTTAATAGCGACAAAGTTAATGAATATGGCGAATAATTATGCCGAGAAACAAGTTGTCACTGATGAAGGAGTTGTGTTTGTTGAACAAGCCATGGTTATAATGACGCTGATGGTGGGTGTACGAAACGATGGGACTTTGCTTTTGGCGACTTTATTGCCTAGTATTTGTGATTTTTTCATTCGGTTTATAAATAAAGTAGATAATGTGACTGAGAAGTTACGACTCAAGCTCCGGTTTTGTAAATTGGGGACGATTTTAGAACTGGATAGAACAAGTTGTGGATTGAATGGTGCGTATAAATTGAGAAACTTGTACGCGAAGGCATCATTGGATTGGCTTGAAGATGCGGTATTTTATGATGAAAAGAGACAACTGCATGATGATACAGATACCTTGGTTAAAGAGTCGGAAATAGCATACCTCAGTATGGATTTGGCAGTACAGAGTTCACGATGTTTACGAGGACAGCTTGAGAATTTAGTATTGGAAATACCCGAAGGGATACGTGACAATGATATAAACAAGTATAAGGATTTAGCATTTGGGAATTATTTCTCGCTATTTTATAAAATTATTCAAAAACATTCCCGAATGAATTTATCAACTAATAAATCCCGTCATAAATTGAATCAAATTAGTGAAAATATTTTGGCATGTATTACGAATTTACTTCAATATGATTCAGATATCGGCATGCAGTTTGTTCTACCAATGGGATATCATGAATCTACTAAAGTCAGGGCGATTTTCTTGAATGTGTTTGCAAATATGTTGTCTAGTAAAACTACACGTGGAACAAGACAGGAATATCCTGATGAAATAATTGAAGAGTTGACAAAACAGACGGAGATTTTTGGTGCTATTGCCGAATCGGCGTCGAGTTTGGAACATAATTTACTTTCTAGTTCGCTATTTGGGATTTTCTGCTATAGTGGGAGATTAGACGAGTTGTTTAAAGTGTTGCTAATTGATGAAATATCTAATTTGACAAGGAGTACTGATTTATTTAGACGGAATTCAACCTTGACGAGGCTACTTTTTAACTTTACACAAGATTATGGTATGGAATATTTAAACACAACGTTGCGACCAATAATTGAAGAGATTGTGGAAAATCAAGTGATATTTGAAGTTGAAAAAACCGACACCATCAACCCGGATTTATTTTTCCAATATTTTAATAAATTAGTTGATCTGATTGTAAACTCTCAAGATCAATTACCAGCCAGTTTTAAATTTGTATGTCGAGAAATATCCAGTGCAGTAGAGGGGAAATTCAAAGATGCGTCCGTTATTGCCATTGGTAGTTTTATGTTCCTCCGTTATCTATGTCCCGCAATCATATCCCCAGAACAATTCTTCAAGATCCCGATAAACCACGTTAAAGTAAAGCGAAGTCTCATGCAATTAGTTAAAGTATTGCAAAACATGGCAAACGGAACAATAACCCTGATTAAATGGCCAGTCCTAACTTCAAGAATGGATGAATTGCTCACTATAAACACCAAGATTTATGATTTCTTGGACAAGATAAGCACGGCGGAGATTGACGAGTACCCTTTTCAACAACTGACGGAAAAACCCATGGCTGAATTACGATACTTGCATAAATTCATCTATGTATATTTCATCCAAATTAGAATCCAATTCATACTAGCCAAGAGTTCATTCACAGTCAAGACCTTACATGATCGAGTTGAAAAATTTAAAGTTTTTGATAAAACATGCATGAAATTAGGCCAGCCTAAACCCAGCGTGAAACTTCAAATCAACTCCACTTTAAAAATGTTGGATCCAAATAGTAGTAATGGGGAAGGAAGTATCAAATTCAATGATTTCATGACCAAGATGAGTCTAAAGTATGCGGAAACAAGTGGCGATGGAGATGTTATCCATTCATCGATTTTCAAAGATGGTACGCCGGTAGTTGTGGTTAATTTCAAGACGGTAAGGAATCGAGCTAATGATACCGATTATTTGGTGTATAAGTTGTTTGAAACCGCTAGTCAAGTATGGGATAATCGATTTTATATGGTTATTGATTTCACGGAATTTAATTTTCACAAGGATAGTCCGGAATGGCTGGGTGGTGAAACGTATGTTTCGCTAGTTAATAATTATCTGACGGAACAGTTTTTCAAGAATTGTGCTAGGGTGTATTATTATAATATTCCAAGAACGGGGTTTGCTTCGATTACTGATATTATAATGAGATCAAGAGCGAGAAGTTTGGAGTATGGGACGAAATTGTATACTTATTCCCAAGTTGATTCTGATGAAATTATAAACAGGTTATGTTTGGATAGGGAAACAATGGCAATTACAAAAGACAACAAGGTTAAGTTTAAAAATGTTCAAGTTTACGACTTTAAAGCGAACAAGTTTGTGGGTGCAACTATAAAGATTGGACGCAAATTTCTTCAGATTTGTTTTGATGATCGGGTTATATTCCTGGGTGATGATATCGTAACCAAGGGATTCACACCAGTTGAAATTTATCGATTACTGGATTTTGTTAAATGTGAAGTTAGTAGAATCACCGATCATGATGATGAATTTACAATATATTTGAATTTAGGAAACACTGTTACATTTAGATCAGTTGATCGATTGGAGATTTTGCGATTCTTGTATTATACTACGTCAAGATTACCTCGAGAAACCAGTTATATTGATCCGGATAAAGATTATCAGAATGAACGTCATACCATGCATTGGTTTGGAAGATTATACAATATTGTCTTCCAGGGATTATTGACTAATGATGAAGAAGTTAAATCGGCGGCGGCGTTGTTATTTGGTTCGCTTTCGTCGTACTTTGATATTGATTTTGGTATTAAGGAAAATCACGCCAAGAGTGTAAGTTTCCCGGCAAACACGGCAGATTTCGTGGTTTCTGTAAGTGATCATTTAGCCAGTTCATTTCCTCACATGACTTATCGATTTTTCAAGTCGTTTTTTGATAATTATGATAAGATTCCACAAGCTAATAAGTTGACTAGTATTTTATATATATCACCATGGATTGATAATGTTTATGATTATGTATACCTTCTGACGGATGAAAATGGCCCGGAAAGAGTTGCTGATTTAATTCGTCAATTTTGTCGACTTTCAGCCATGAATAAAGATCATATTGCCATTATTATTGATTATATATGGAAGAAACTATTCCAGGAAACAAGATTGATTCTGATTTTAGTGGATGAAGTAGTTGCATTTGCAATTGATAACAAGAATGAAGGACCACAATGGTCATTTATAATTGCCATTATCATACCCTCTATAGAAGTGTGTGGAGAAGTGATTAATCGATTGATTGGATGTATTAATCGAGCCAAGAATAATGATTCAACAATTGTGAGTCAACTGAAGATTTTTGAAATGAAGGTATTGATTAAAATTTGTAGTTCATTGTTTTTCAATTCGTATATATTGGCCCGGTTATATTTAGCTGATTTGGTTTTCTTTGTTACGTTGTTTATTGATAATTCATATTTGGATATTGGTGGGGATTTACAGAAGTTGATTATTGGATTGATACAATCGTTCCTACATAAACCTGATTTGACCCAGTCTGAACAGAAACTAGTGGATGACACAATTGAATATTTCAGTACGCTTCGTGCGAAAATGTTGTTTGGAATGACACGAGAATCAAATTCAAGTCTAGATGTGAGTCAGAGTTTTAACCGCATAAGTAACTTTGAAGTGTTGTGTGATTACGTGAATGAATTCATAAGTGCAATAAGCACCACTGATGATAAAACCAATTGGAAAAGTCGATGGTGTTCCAATGCCATTGATGTTGCATTTAGTAAAGATTCAATGTTTCAAGATCGTGCCATACTTATTGTCGGTATCCTTTCTAAATCAGGCATAAGTGATTCAACCGCCTGTCGAGCCATTAAATTAGTCGCTAATGGAGAATTACCAAATTTGGATTATGTCATATGTATTGCGGTGGCTACGAGTCGGATCTTGCAGGGATTGCCTGATAATTCTATATTACCACCGATATTAATCTGGCCCCAGTTTTGTTTTGGGTTACTTAATTATTCAGTGTTGTATCAAGCATCAATTCAAAACATTGTCGTTTCAGTGATTAAAATGATTAGAGTAGGACCGGATTATATTGCTCATTCATATAAACAGCGTCAGTTACTTGAACCCCATTTGAGTGATTTTGAAAAAAGACATGGATTCCACATAACACCCACGAACTTCGGAGCACACATATTCTTTGTGCTTACTCAAGGATTACGATTTTCTCAATTTAAAGGATTAAGTTTAACGTGTATTAAAGAGTATTTCACAACCAGGTATAACTACCGAGATAGAACTGTTATGAATGGACAATTGATTTCAAACAATGCGTATCCATATCTCGTGTTTATTTATTTATGTACTGAACAAGCGGAATTTGAAAGTTATATTGAAGAAATTGGCTTGACTACAGAATACATTCAAGTTGGCTCAAACCGAGTCCCTAAAGTAATAATCGATTTCCTTAGTCAAGGTTGTGAAGCTAGTAAAGTAACACTCATCCATGCTGGGTTTTTCTTCAACGATATTAAAATAACCGATGGTGATTTCAAATCAAGGTTCCTAACACTATATCAACATTTATTCCAATTGAACCGAGAAACAGGATTCATCATATACGACATTCTCAAACCAGCACTAAATCAAGATTTAGTAACTACGACAAGCATAGAAGTAGTGGAATCGATATCGACAATCATAACAGAAGTATCAATGTGTCAAGACTACCTGGCTGAAAAGTACACTAAGGAAGTGGATCAATTATTAATTGATAATAATATAGAAGCATTAAAGTATCTAAGAACAATGAGAAATGCTGATGAAATTTTCGATAATGGGAAATCAAGATTCAAGAATGATTTCTTTACCGATATTAAAAATATTCAAACTATGTTTTATCGTTCGGCTTGTGTATATGTTGAAGGATTGAAATTAGAAGATTAGATAATATATATATATATTTGTTAAAGTCATAACAAGTGAGCGAAAGCGAACTTGTTAGTGTAGAACTGGCTTTGGTCGGGCGCAAGCCAATAGTAAACCCGACAAGTCAACCAGTGTTAAATCTTTAAACAACAGATCTCTTGGTAAGGAAAGAAAATCGCGCTACCAATTGAGTATCCAAGCAAATTCAACAAGATATATTCCAACAAGTACATTTCAATCTCAAATTTGGTATACCCTTGACTCTGCAATCATTCCATTATTCAGATCAATATACACACCTCTTTATTTTATTTTATTTCTTCTAGCATATAAACTTGTACACATTTTAAAGAAAACCACATGTGCGCGCTACCAAATGCAGATAATTTACAATCAAGTAGTTTTAAATTTGAAAAGACTATGCTTTTTTGATACTACAACTACTATATTATCTACTATATTATCTATTAATATCCTCTATATTTATTTCTATTTGTGTTAACTCCTACTTGGCTGGCCCCTTTTTATGTCTATTTCTTAAATGTTGTTCAATATCCTTTTTATGTAATCGAAATAACAACATAGTAGCTCGAGCATCTTCAACTGAACTATGACTCAGTTGTTGAATATCCACTCCCAAGAAATGTCCAGTTAATTTCTTTAAACTTGGACTTCTACCATTTGAAATTTTCCGGAATGCCGGGTAAGTTACGGTATCTCTAATTAACCAACCGGGATGACTTAACAACAATGCATCTAAATCATGATGTACTGCATGTCCCACCACGACTTTATCCTTTAACAACTCACCTACTCGAGTTTGTGCCTGTTCAAATGTGATTGCATCAGCCATATGTTTTGATGTGACTCCACTAACCCAAGTTCTCCAATCAGTTACTTTCTCCTTGGGTTTCACAAACTCATCTAGTAATACATGACCGTAAAAATTAACCAATGATACTCGAGCAAGCACGGATCGTTCTCCCTCAGGTCCAACACCTACAAATTCACAATCTATAGCAATATATTTACCTGGTTCTTCCTTCCTTCGTGATGGAGTATGCGGTATAGATACGGGAGATGATGGAAGATCTTCCTTTGTGATGTGTTCTTTAGCCCAAAGTGCAAATTCTATAGGTGTGACTGTTTTAGATTTGGAAGATTCCACAGTAGGTATGACTTTGGCTGATATTACTTTCTTGGGTATTACTTTCTTAGGAGCGGGTTTCTTTTTGGTTTCAGGTTTACTTATTTTAGAACTCAACTTCTTCCAATTCAGTGATAACCCTGCCATGTTTGTCCAGAGTTTGTACAATTTGATATTTATGATGAGATGCAAAGATTTCTTTTTTGATTTAAATTTTTTTTGGTAGTTCACGCTACCAGATAATGATATCTGGAGATGCTATATTCATGCTTTTGAAGTATATTTCAGACTGAAGCTATACACTTGTCCCAGTTGGTATCTTTATATATTAGGTTTATATTGGTTATTCATATAGCGAGTCAAGACTGAACACTTTGGCTACATGTGTTAATGAAGTTGAGTTGTGGTCAAACAAGTAAGTTCTTTAACAGCACCAAGCATATCTACACTAATTCTTTGCATAGTTTATATATTCTTTAAATTCCAAAGTATTTCTCAATTCTATATACGCTCCTTTCGAGATAATCAATCTTGTCAACCTCAATAAATTTAAATTCCCTATTGATTTGGAAAAAACACGATACATATATTTTCCCCTTGTTTACCACATAAAATATATAATTATGTAGTCTAGAGCTGTGTTCTCGGAATATACTTCTTTCCACATCATAACTGTCTATATCATCAAAGGGTTCTATTCGATTTAATTCAATATCTAAACTATTCCTTTCCAATGCTAATTCTCTATCTTCATCAGTCACAAAATAAACAAGTACTTTTTTGTTATCAGTAACATATTCACCTTTTAAAACGACTAGTATTTCACGTTCTTCAATTTCTATTCTACTTTTCAAGTGTTTGTCATTATAGAGATATATTTTATCTTCAATAAGATATAAAAAATTCCAGAAATGGAATCCGATATTACCTACTAATCTAAATGCTTCATCTTCAGTTTTAATATTATCAATATATCTGAATTGTTCACTTTTCATATTCAATCTTTCTTTATTTTTACAATATATCGTAAATATTTTTGGTCTATTTCTGATTGTGAAATTTAGCATGTTCGAAAGAAGATTCAACTACCTGTAGGGTCAAGAAGTTCTTATGTTATTAAAATAGTCGACTGATAAATTTAAGTTGCGCTCTTTTATTTCCTAATTTGGATTCAATCTTGGTACAAAGCTTAGTGAGTGTAATATATGGTTAAAATAAATAAGAAACGTAATAATATAACATATAAAAGAGTAGTAGGGTTGTTTAAATAATTCACGTTCGACGACTTAATGTTGCTCCTATTCAATCCTTTCATTCTATTCGTTAAACAATAGTGCAAATAGATGTTCGGTAGCTTTCACTAGATGATATCTTTCTGGACATTTCCTCCATTCTCGAGGTGTCCCCAGATTGATCCACCAGAGGTAAACCACGAATCTATGTATGTAAACTCAGTTGCAGTAAAGTTCCCTCTTTAGACCAAATAGGTGCCACTTGTAGTGTTTTTCACTGCACAGTTAAGGACAATTCAGCATCATTCTACTACATTAAATTCTAGATTTATCTTTTTACGTTTCTTAAACGTTATTTCCTTTTCACCAAAACGATCAAATACTCCATTCTTCCAAGCTTGTTCCCCTAAATATATATAATAGGGTTTCGTGGCTTCATTGGTACAACAGTTAAATAATGCAATATCAGCATCTAACTTTAGATCCATAAATACATCCATGTAATTACCCACTATACAAGCCTCTCCAGCTAAATATTTAGTCGTTGTAGTTAGGTTCAACTCCAATAATTTTATTAAATTCTCTTTAGATATTAATTCAGGTTCAATCAATGATATTGGATTATTATCTTGCATACAACACAAGGTGGAACAATTAAACATTCCATTCAAAGCAAATGTCGTTGTACAGTAGTCAAACATTTCACCTTCATCAAAAGTATTCTGGGTCCTAGCTATCCACAATGCCATTTTAGGATTCTTTAAAACTCCAATTCTTACAGCATCCACGTAAACTTGTTCATAGTATATATACATACCTTTTATTTTTACTAATTCTTTTAGAGTTTGTAAATCTCCATTAGCAATTGCTTGTAACATCTTTATCTACCTGGTACGCTTTCCCTTAGAGCTTTATATTGTTTAGTTTTGCTGATGGATAGAAGTAAAAAGTAACACAACCATAGGGGACCACTTACCCAAGCCGGGTAACACTTAGGTTTTCTGGTCCTATCGGCCACGATTAATTTGATGCTAATGATTAAATTGAAGAGGAATAGGAGCTGTTCGAGGTTGTTGAATCTAGCTGATTTGTCTAACAGGTTGTTGATATCACTCAATGTCCCCAACTTATAACAATTATAGATCAATATGGACCATATATGTGGAACTTTTTTCTTGTCTCTTAGCAATATACCAGTAGCAATTTGTATGACTAGGTACTTGTAGCGAGTTGAGGGGTGTCTGCTGCCCGTCTTGATTCTGCCCATCTGTTGATAGGACCTGATCTGGACCTGATCAAGAAGTTTTTATGTAATTAAAATATTCGACTGATAAATTTAAGATTATGAGCTCCAATATCGTAGTAAATGATTAAACTAAATATAAAATGTAATAATATAATACATAAAAGAGTTGTCTAAATCGATCGCATCCGTGCAAATATTACTGTAACATCTCAATAACTCATCACAGTTCATAGTTAATAGACAATTCTACAAAAGTTCAAACTTAATAACAACATATCTTGTATGTGGTAGCACAAACTGTTACCCGGCTTGGATAAATGTCCCATAAGGATATGTCCCTTTTTCTATCCATCAGGAAATCTGTACAATCTCTGTAGGAAACCGTATTTGGGGATGCACATGTTACAAGCAATTGCTAATGGAGATTTAAAAACTCTAAAAGAATTAGTAAAGATAAAAGGTATGTATATATACTATGAACAAGTTTACGTGGATGCTGTAAGAATCGGAGTTTTAAAGAATCCTAAAATGGCATTGTGGATAGCTAGGACCGAGAATACTTTTGATGAAGGTGAAATGTTTGACTACTGCACAACGACATTTGCTTTGAATGGAATGTTTAATTGTTCCACCATGTGTTGTATAGAAGGCAATAATCCAATATCATTGATTGAACCTGAATTAATATCTAAAGAGAATTTAATAAAATTGTTAGAGTGTAACGAAACTACAACGACTAAATATTTAGCTGGGGAAGCTTGTATAGTGGGTAATTATATGGATGTATTTATGGATCTAAAGTTAGATGCTGATATTGCATTATTTAACTGTTGTACCAATGAAGCCACGAAACCTTATTATATATATTTAGGAGAACAAGCTTGGAAAAATGGAGTCTTTGATCGATTTGGTGAAAAGGAAATAACGTTTAAGAAACGTAAAAAGATAAATCTAGAATTTAATATGGTACAATAATGAGTGTTGAGATGTTACACTAATGTATGCACGGATTCGATCGATTTAAACAAATCTACTACTCTTTTATGTATTATATTATTATATTTTATATTTAGTTTAATCATGTGCTACGATATTAACTCACTTTAAGCTTTGCACCAAGATTAAATCCAAATTAGGAAATACAGGAGCTCATAATCTTAAATTTATCAGTCGACTATTTTAATAACATAAGAACTTTTTGACCCTACAAGTAGTTGTATCTTCTTTTGGGACATGCCAAAATACAAATTCAGAAATATACCGAAAGTATTTACAATATTTTGTAAAAATAAAGAAAGATTAAATATGAAAAGTGAACAATTCAGATATATTGATAATGTTAAAACTGAAGATGAAGCATTTAGATTAATAAGAACCCATTTCTTTAATTTTTTATATCTTATTGAAGATACAATATATCTCTATAATACAAACCACTTGAAAAGTAGAATAGAAATTGAAGAACGTGAAATACTAGTTGTATTAAAAGGTGAATATGTCACCGATAACAAAAAAGTACTTGTTTATTTTGTGACTGATGAAGATAGAAGATTAGCATTGGAAAGAAATAGTTTAGACATTGAATTAAATCGAATAGCACCCTTTGATAATATAGATAGTTATGCTGTGGACAGAAGTATATTCCGAGAACACAGATATAGATTACATAATTATATATTTTATGTGGTAAACAAGGGGAAAATATATGTATCGTGTTTTTTGAAAAACGATAAGAAATTTATTGAAGTTGATAAAATTGATTATCTTGAAAGGAGCGTATATAGAATTCTCAAATATTTTGATATGTAAAGAATATACAATGCAAAGAATATACAATGCAAAGAATTAGTGAAAATAAAAGGCACCTGTGAGTTAAAATGTATAGCAATGAGGGGTTACACCAAATCAATATCTGAGCAATGGAGATATTTATCACGTTTCAGAAATGTTTTGCTGGCTCTGATATACTAGTTCTTAATTATGTACTTAGATATCTAACTACTTTAATATAGTAATTTCCTTAATTTCTTCAGGTTGGCTCTGTAAGCGGGAGGACATGTACCTGTTTATGTGTGAGTAAATGTTAAAACGTAGCCTGTAATCATCGCGTGTTGCTTACTTGCGATAGGTTTTCTAGCCGACACGAAATGAAAACTATGTTGCCCATATACTTATTCTGTCTATACATTACTAAGATTATACACTTGCAACACCCATTTCAACTTATCTAAAATCTCATGACATTCAATTTCAGTTCTTGCTACTAAATAAAACTTTTTAGGTGAACCATCTTTCCCCTGTTGATTAACAATTAATCTAAAGTAATTTGCCGGTTTAGCGTATTGTTTAGTCTTTGATATTTGAGTAATATGGAATGAATAAGTCTTGGAACTAGCTTTGCTTCCATGATGTGTCAAATAGTTATAATGGTGATGTTGAGTGGTTGGATTATCTTCAATGTTAGTTAGGTCAATATCATCTGGAGGTGTAAGATGAATATAATCACCATCAATTATAAAATTCTTTTCAGAAAAATTCTTGATTTTCATTTTTGAATTGTTTTTAACTACTTTCCATTTGAAATATATTGTGTTTATACTGGGTGGTAATTGAGGATTATTCCCTTGAAGAATATCATCGAGATATTTCGCTTGCATGGGGTTAGATTTACGGTTCTCAGTGGTTGTATTCTTTGTCGTCATAGCACGCTTGTTGCTACTTACCTGATCCTTTAATGTTAAATCATTCATTTTTTCTTCAAATGGATTATCTGCCGGGGTAATCATCGAAATAGAACTAGGGGTAATGCCAGCGGTATCATCAAATGCCAGGATTGAAGGCATCAACCCCACGACAATAGGAACTAGCTGCAAAATATTCAGAGTTGCGTGAACTGCATAATCATTATTTCGAACATCTTGTTGTTGACATTTAAATTTATATTTTGAAGGAGCTAATCCATATGTAGAACATACCTGTTTTAAAACTTGTCCCATGGTATAATCTCCAGGGACTTTAACATTTGTAGTTTCTTGTATATTTGGTTCATTAATCATAATTTCAAATTCTAATGGTTCGATGTCGGTGGTGGTTAATATTTGAGCAATACTACTACGTTTTCTTTGAAATGCACCCAATGCAACTTCAAATTCACGCGGGAGGGGACTTACTTTTGAATTATCGTGTTCTTCTGCTTCACATTTAACAATTGCCAAATCAGACACGTTATAAGAAGAAAGAAGACGCGTTCGGTCAAGAACTCCAAACAGACCATAGTTTTCACCATCTTCATCAACTAATTCTAACCTCCATGCATTTGGATTCAAATTGAGATTCAATTGTCCTCCAGGGAGGTTATACAATTGGAGTAGAATGTATCCTATTGTGTCAAAGATGGAAATTGAAGTAACTATAGGTAGTTTACTGAGACTTGGTGTTGTGTTTGGAGGAACGAAAATGTTTAAATATGTTGTCAGAGAATCGGATGATTCACCATTGGCAAAACTAAAGTATTGCAAGGGGTTAACATTAGCCGACTTATGTTTTGATTGTACTAATGAACTAAGATTGGAATGGGTCGGTGGATGTACAGTATCAGGATTTACTTTATCAAATTGTAACAGGGATTGATGTTGTTTCTTTAATGTTATTGTTGACTTGGCAGGTGTGAGTTTTAATGACCCAATTACAGTTCTTGGGATTGTATGTTGTTCAAGAGAATCTCCTGGTTTTTTCGATTTCTTTCGTTTACCATCAATCCCACCAGTTCCTGTACTTCCAGGCTGTCCTCTTCCATCAGTACTACTGCTCTGTGGATTGAATGATATACTTTGATTACCATCTTGATACGATTCAAGAAGTGAGATTGAACTATTGTCTAGCTCCGTGAATGCAGAATCATCACTTTCAAAATCGTAATCAGAATCAAAATCGTCGTCTTCTTCGAGATTGTTTGTCAAGTCATCGTCGTATTCGTCCTCTTCGTCGTCTCCAACTTCCTCTTCTTCATCGGATATTCCTTGGTAATTATGTACAACATTCCCCTGAGCATTAACAGGCACTCCAAAATCACTATCTATAGTCACAGAATCCTCCTCTTGTTTCTCAGTTGTATCACCATCATCCTCGTCGTCACTACTAATATAATTCTCCCTCTGTTGCTTCTGTTCTTCATAAATCCTCGGTCTATCACTATCATCACTTGAATCATCTGATTCCTTAGATTGGAAAAACAGAACAAGGGGATTTCGAGATTTTCGTTTCTTCAGTTTAACCAGCACGGTTTCTTCAACAGCATCATCGTCAATTGGATGTAGCATTGTCCCGGTATAATTGGCTTCATCATCACTTGAATAATCACTAATTTGATCTTGAATCTTTTCCATGTTTTCATCCTGGATCTTCATCTTCTTCTTCCTGCTGCTGCTGTTCCTCTTCTTGGTCTTGGTGGAAAACCCCGGCATCTTTTCCATTCGATCTTTCAAATGTCGGGCAATTTGAAAAGATATTGGGGGTGATCCAGATATAGTTTCACTTGTGTTGTTATCACCATATGATTTAATTATCTTGCTAGAATATTCAGGATCATTGGATAGTGAAACAAAGGAAGTACGTAGATGTCTTAGTAGATGCGATTGGTCCAAGGGAAATGCCATTTTGAGTGTGTTCAGACATACAAGATTAACCTAGATAACCTTGATATTGACAATAAATATTGAGGGGGGGAAATGTGTATCACATGATCTCAGTCACATGATCCACATAACATGACATTTCCCACGTGACTCATAGTAAAATTTCAAAAATTTAAATCACAAAAATCGCAACCATATCCGAGTGTCCTCCCTCCTCCTCCCCCATAACCATAAAAAACAATAAGTTTCAAAGCCAGCCTTTGTTAATACACACACAACAACAAAACAAAAAGGGGAAACATATCAACACTTTGTCTTTTTCCCTTGACAATACAACTTATTTTTATAGACCACACTGAAAAAGGAATTGAGTTTCCACATATATAACACATAACTTGCTCGGGTTTTAACAACTTAGGTATTCTCCAAGTTCTATAGACTACATGCAATTATAAACATGAATGGAAACGACAGTAGTCTAGCTGACCTTCACGCATCATTAGACAATATCTATCGTGATTACATTACGTCAAACCATAGTAGTGACAGTGTGTCTACCCTTGAAGACCCCCCTGGACCCAGCAACAACACTAAGAAACGACTTCCGGATGTTCATATTTCATCCCGGCTTTCGAGCCTAGCTGTTGAAGATGATGATAGACGAATTAAAAGTGCACCAATGACTCCTAAATCAGGAGATTCTTTTGATTTTAATCCTCGACAAACGTACCAGCATAAAGCCACGACCAATTCAAGTTTGAATGTATTGATGGGTTCAGAAGTTATAGAAGATGATTTCACCAATCTCGTTGACCGAAGATTGAAAGCTAAACAGAAGGATGACGTAGATGAGGCTGTTGTAAGTGACGATGATGATGAAATTCCACTTAGTAAGGAATTGGCCGAGAGTAAACAAAAGGAAGCGAAGGAATGGCAAGAACGTGGTAGTGCGACAAAACGTATAACCACCGAGTCAGGTGAAGTGAAAGTTATTCGACGTACGGTTAATGATTTTAAATTTGGTCGATTATTAGGTGAAGGGTCATATTCCACGGTTGTTCTTGCCACGGATAAAAACAATTCCAAACAATATGCAGTTAAAATCTTGGATAAACGGCATATAATCAAGGAGAAAAAGGTGAAATATGTCAATATTGAAAAACATGCATTGAATAGATTAACTAATAGAATGGGGATCATTTCACTTTATTTCACATTTCAAGATTTAAATTCTCTTTATTTTGTGCTTGATTATGCTTCAAATGGAGAATTGTTAACATTGATTAAGAAATATAACACATTAAATGAAGATTGTACTCGTCATTTTGGGGCTCAAATTCTTGATGCTATACAATATATGCATGATAATGGGGTGATACATCGAGATATTAAACCGGAAAATATCTTACTTGATGATAAAATGAGAATTCAAATCACGGATTTTGGAACGGCAAGATTATTAGAAAAGAAAGACGATGAATCGGAAGAGTATCCCGTGGATGTTCGGGCAAAATCGTTTGTAGGTACCGCCGAATACGTCAGCCCTGAATTGTTGGAAAATAAATATTGTGGGAAACCAGGAGATATTTGGGCATTTGGATGTATAATATATCAAATGATTGCCGGGAAACCGCCTTTCAAAGCCACCAATGAATATTTAACTTTTCAAAAAATTACAAAGTTACAATATGCATTTAGTGCTGGATTCCCCAGTGTTATAAGAGATTTAATTAAAAAGATTTTGGTATTACAACCTAGTAAACGAATTACTATCGCTGAAATTCAAAAACATTATTTCTTTCATAATGTAAATTTTAAAGATTATGATCTGATTTGGAAAGATCCTCCTGAATTGAGTCCTTATAAAATGAGTGCTGAATCAATGATGAAAATACCCGAGATTGCCACTACTACCAACACTGGTGCAAAGTCAAAGAAAACCCGCCCCAAGGTGAAAAAGAATGCTACGTCACCAGTTATTGCTAGTTCAGCGGAACGACCACCTAATCCTAGTAGAATAACTAGTGATTCAGTTAATGCTGCAAGTGTAGCTGCATTTGTACTAAACAAGTCTCAAAATGATGATTCAACAAAGGCAAACTCGCCAGCTTTGGAAACTAAGAAATCAGCAGCACCAGATTATATACCTGGGACAAATATTCTTCGACCACAAGTTCGTACATTATTTTCCCGGCCTAATTCAAGACCTCCACCGCAACAGCTGCTGCCACAGCAACAACAACGAGCTAAACCTAGTACACCAAGTGCACCAACTACAACAAGTACACTAACCGCACCAAGCACAGTTACAACATCCAGTAATTCATCTACATCAATTTCCAATACTTCCAAATCAACATTGCCCACACCCAAGAAATCACGAGTAATGGAAGTAACATCACCTAGTGCGATTGATATTGCTTGGGTTTCATTTCTTAATCATACAGATGAACGTGTTCTTCGTATTGGTCCAGTTATAGCCCATGTTGAACTGACTGATAGTTTTGAGAAACGGAACCGGGGATTACTCCATGCTCTGCCTTTAGATATCTCAATGTCTAAACCAAGAAGTGGGACTAGTTTATTATCACAAATGGTTAATGGTAATAGTGATTCAAGTTCTAATTCTAACACTGCTGCTAATAGTCAGTATCGTAATGAAGGGGTTGCTATTTTCGACCATGCCAAACTGTTGACTCGGACAGACACTAGGAGTTCAACTAATAGTAGTAGAAAATCATCATTGTTTAAAAAATTAAGATTTGGCAAAGATAAAGATACGACTGGACAAGATAAATCTAATAATTTGTTGTTGGATAAACCAAAGACATGTACAATGGTGGTTACTACCCATGGACGATGT
Source organism: Spathaspora sp. JA1 (assembly GCA_003676035.1). Classification (NCBI taxonomy): domain Eukaryota; kingdom Fungi; phylum Ascomycota; class Pichiomycetes; order Serinales; family Debaryomycetaceae; genus Spathaspora; species Spathaspora sp. JA1. Next base: position 355,532 of record NSGQ01000008.1, on the reverse strand, counting down.
TTAATATGTCATCGACAAGAAGAAGATTCAGATTATTCCATGATTTATGAAATTAAATTAAAATATCCATTTATTCATTTTCAAGAATTGGTGAATAGTAATACTAGTTCTAATAAATTTTCAAGAATTTTACCAACAACATCAACATTTGTTATAAGTTCATTACAAACATCATTTGTGTTTGAAGTTGAATCTCAAGAATTGAATCAATGGACTGAAGCATTAGCCAAGGCGAAATTAAATGAAATTGAACGAGAGAAATTAGAATTTGAAACGTATAAAAACAATAACGGGTCAACTCTGACAAATTCTTCCACTATAGAAGCTAACGTACCTAATCGCAGCACTTCACTTGCTAAACGACAATCTCAAACTCCACCGCTACCAAATACCCAGCCACCACCTCCTCCACAACCTCCACAACAACATCCATATAGAAAACCACCTCCAGGAAGTCCACCAGTTCAAAATGAATTAAACATGCATACTGGACTTCCTAGGAATTCAACTGATAGTGGATGGTTACAAGCTGCTCAATTGGCGGTATTAAATCAATCAGCACAATCACCGGATAATAGACGATCAAGTTTTGAAAAAAAGGAAGAGAATTATTATAAACCTAAACTTGTAAAGACCATAAGTGGGAATGGTGGGGTTAAACCTTCTATAAATTCATCAAATTCAAAGTTTTTAGCTAGAAGTAGTCGAAGAAAGTAGAGTAGTAAAATATACAGAAGTACAATATCATAGTAGATTTACGTATTCGCAGTAACAATGTTACTATTCTCTAGGAACTGTCTGAATTTCGATGAAATCTTGGCTCCAGTGGGGTGGGCAGAGATATATCAAATATGTAAAATTTAACTTGTCCATAACAAAGAAATACAACTATTAACAGTAGTCATATTGTCAGCAGCATAAATAGATTGCTGACATCTAAATGTTTTACTAATTTTGAATGAATAAAAGTTACCTTGACATGAATCTAATAAAGTTAGTTGTCTGTTCATACCTTCCAAAGTTACCCAGAGCCTTTCCACATCAGATGATGAATTTTGATTGGTTTTCTTTGTAAATTAGGAGTAGGATAACAGGCAACTGCCATTATTAGATTCAGCATGTGAAGGAAATTTATTCGTTCAAAATTAGTGAAACACTTAGATGTCAGCAGACTCTATTATAGTGAACGCGACTTAGTAGTAGGTCCTTAATTCAAGTACACTTTGGACGAACTCTTGGTTTTGTGTAGATCTACAAACTATGTCCAATACAGATTTGCTGATGTCACGTTATCTCATAGTTAGGGAGATTTTGAATTAGGGTTGTAACCCTAACAGCTCTTATATGCACGCACCAGAAAAACTCAGTATTGTTGAAGTTCCCAGTGCGGGTAACCCATGAGATGGGGGACGAGCCTTCAGTTTAGCGATTTGGTGCGCACTACCAAAAGTTTTTTTTTTCAAAAGGAAAGAAAAAAAATTTCAATAATCACCAATACCATATAGTTCCATATTATCACACATCATACAAAAATGGCTAAATTCATTAAATCAGGTAAAGTTGGTATGTATCGAATTAGAGAATAACCAGAACCAACGAGCGGAGCAGAAGGAGTGAATAGAAAGTGAAGGAGGAAAGTGTATGAAGATATGTCAATTTGATATTGAAGACGATGTATGAAAATTTCTACCTTGTAAATAAGATGGGGGAAACCTAGTATGGAAAATAAGTAAAGAGAAACCAGTAGTGTTATGTTATATCAGAATGAACTTGTTTGGAATTTATGAATGTTTAGATGAGCTAGATTGAATTATACCTACAATTTTCCGCATATGTAAGGTTGGAGTAAACCGAGAAACCAAATCAAGAAGTTATACTGGAGTAGACATACGGAAGTCAGATTAACGAGTGAAATTATACAACATATGTAATACCGAAAGCTCTCGCTCGTTTATTTTGAATAGTACCAGGAAAACATTTTACTAACTAAACTCTTTAGCTATTGTCGTCCGTGGTCGTTTCGCTGGTAAGAAAGTTGTCATTGTCAAGCCACATGATGAAGGTACCAAGTCACACCCATTCCCTCACGCCATTGTTGTTGGTGTTGAAAGAAACCCATTGAAGGTTACCAAGAACTTGGGTGCTAAAAAGACTGCCAAGAGAACCAAGGTTAAGCCATTTGTTAAATTGGTTAACTACAACCATTTAATGCCAACTAGATATTCTCTCGATGTTGAAAGTTTCAAGAGTGCCGTCACTTCTGAAGCTTTAGAAGAACCATCACAAAGAGAAGAAGCCAAGAAGGTTGTCAAGAAGGCTTTAGAAGAAAAACACCAAGCTGGTAAGAACAAGTGGTTTTTCCAAAAATTGAACTTCTAAGGTTTGTTTTTGGGGGTAATAATTTGTTATAAAGTTTATATAGTGTGGTTTTTCTCTCTCGTTCTTGTTGGGTTTAACAATAATAATTTAACGATTTAAAAAAACGTAAAAGAAATCATTCGTAATATCTAACAAATTTGTATATTTAATGGCAAAATATAAAAAGTAAATTTAATAGTATGTTGTAGATGTAAACAGGCCCCTTGTATCGATATGTGAAAATTTTTGGTTAAGAAAAAACGAGCAACCTGAGTCACAAATCACATCCAAATACACTCTAAACATACAATGTCAGTAGAAGAAGGCGTGGCCAAGTTAAACATAGACAAATCGGGAGAACACGAACAAAAGATTACTCCTTGGGAAGTAGAAGGGGCTGTGGTTGACGGTAAAGCTCAAAGTATTGATTACGACAAGTTAATTCAACAATTTGGTACTAAAGGCATTAATCAAGACACTTTAAATAGATTTAAAGAAGTTACTGGTCAAGAACCACATCCATTTTTAAAAAGAGGAGTCTTCTTTTCTGAACGTGATTTAACCAAAATCTTGGATTTATATGAACATGGTGAGCCATTCTTTTTATATACTGGTAGAGGACCATCTTCTGGATCAATGCATTTAGGTCACATGGTTCCATTTGTATTTACAAAATGGTTACAAGAAGTGTTTGATGCACCTTTAGTTATTGAATTGACTGACGATGAGAAATTCCTCTTCAAACCAAAGCTTACTATTGAAGATGTCAAGAATTTTGCTGTGGAAAATTGTAAAGATGTTATTGCCGTTGGTTTCAAACCAGAAAATACATTTATATTTTCCGATTTACAATATATGGGAGGAGCCTTTTATGAAAATGTCGTTAGAACTTCAAGACAAATCACCACATCTACCGCTAAGGCCGTGTTTGGATTCCAAGATTCTGATTGTATTGGTAAGATTCATTTTGCCAGTATTCAAATCGCCACTGCATTCCCATCAAGTTTCCCTGACGTATTGGGACTTCCTGCCAAGACTCCATGTTTGATCCCCTGTGCCATTGATCAAGATCCTTACTTCAGAGTATGTAGAGATGTTGCTGATAAATTGAAATTTTCCAAACCAGCTTTAATTCATGCCAAATTTTTCCCAGCTTTACAAGGTGCTTCCACCAAGATGTCCGCTTCTGATCAAACTAGTTCAATCTTTATGGATGATACTCCAAAATTAATCCAAAAGAAAATCAACAAGTATGCATTTAGTGGAGGTAGAGCCACTATGGAAGAACATAGAGCTTTGGGTGGTAATCCTGACGTGGATGTTGCCTTCCAATATTTATCCTTCTTTAATCATAATGATGAAGAATTGGCTAAACTAGAACAAGGTTATAGAAGTGGGGAAATCTTATCTGGAGAAATGAAGAAAGAATGTATTGGTGTATTACAAGAATTCGTTGCTGCTTATCAAGAAAGAAGAAGTAAAATTGATCAAGCGGTTATTGATTCATTTATGAAACCTCATATGTTAGTATATGGCCAACAGGAAAGATTAGTACCTGCCAAACAAAGACCAGCTAAGAAATAGATTAAATAGATAATAAATATATTATAAAACCTTCTTTATATTCTCAACTATAAACATTAACTTTTCAAAATCTCCTTCCTCAACCTCATTCCCATTTCCAAACCATTTAGACCCAATTGATAAACAAGTATGTTTAGGACATTGTAATGCAATCAACTTGGCTACTTGACTAGCAACAATCAGAATCTTCATATTGGCATGATCACCAATTAAGAGCACAGGGTCAGGAACACCGATTGTATCACCATCTATCTCCATAGAACTAGCATAATTTATACTGGCTTGGGTTGTCATCGGTATATCAAATGTAGTATCCATTATTCCATCAATTTGAACATTTATGATTTGTCTATCAGCTAAGGAAAGTTTATGAAAGAAGAATTCGGTTTTGTCATTATGGAGTGTTAGGGATTTACTGAATCCAGTTTGATCTTCTATGATTGACATTTGGATAGTGTTGGTGGTAGTGGTGGTGATAGTTCGGAAAAAAGTTTGAGTTTTTTGGTGAAGCGGGTTTTAAAGAAGCCACTGGTTGTTGCCAACTTTCTCGCTCTACTGAAAAAGACCATAGGTTGACCACGACACATGCTTTAATATGTTCAGAAATGATGTATAAGAGTTTTATATTTGCTTTGTAGAATTGTTGTCTTATTTATATCCTCATTTCTGTTTATACTCTTCATCACTTGTTTATTCAAATAATTGCTGCGAAATTTTAGCAAATGTTTTGTCAATATCATAAATTGATCAATAATCGTATTAGAAACCTTAAATAAGATTACTATTGGGTCTATTGATAATACAAAGGAACCAGTTTATTACTATATGTCAAACCGGAAATATACACTGATATTGTTTGCACAATCAACCATTGCGGAAATAGCCATTATCCGGAAAAACAGAAAACATTCAATACAAAATTCTGACTAATAGTCTACTTAAAAGCATTTATGTCATATTAAGGTGTATATTAGAAAACAAATAAAACGATTCTGCTAAACAAAAAATGTTAAACGAATTAGAGGATGAAGAGAGATAACAAATACACTATCGACCCAACACCTAATGCAGCAGCTACATTTTCAATTTGTGAGACTGCGGAAGTAACCGGCTTTGGACTTTCAGATTGAGTAGGTTTTGGAGTATCAGATGGCACAGTCTTTGGAGCATCAGTTGGGACAATCTTTGGAGTATCACATGGTACAGTCTTTGTTTCGGTTTGGGTAGGTTTTGGCTTATCTGGTTGTGTAGGTTTTGGCTTCTCTGATTCAGTAGATTTTGGATTAATGGATTGGGAAGAACTTTGTGGAATATCTGTAGAACAGCTGGTAGTTGTAGTTGTCAGACAAGGTTTAGTCACAGTTTTCGTAATTGTGTTGGTGATGCAAGTTGTAGTTGTAGTGCATTCAGCTTCACTAGTACATATCGTATAAGTTACAGTAGTAAATTCAGTAACGGTTTCAGTATATGTTGTAACATCGATTTCTGTTTCCAGTTCAGTGAATATTGAAACGTTGACTGTTTCCAGTTCTGAGACAATTGTTTCTGTATCCAACTCTGTGATCAGTTCTTCAGGCAATGTTGTACTGTCAACCTCAGTAAATGTCAGTTGAGGTTCATCGGTCTCTTCTTCTGTTGTTTGAATAGTGTCAGTAACAGTTTCAGTTTCTTCAGCTGTATCAACTGTTTCAGCTGTATCAATTGTTTCAACCGTATCAACTGTTTCAACCGTGTCAACTGTTTCAATAGTGACAACAGTTTCAGCAGTATCAACTGTTTCAACAGTGTCAACAGTTTCAACCGTATCAACTGTTTCAACCGTGTCAACAGTTTCAACCGTGTCAGTCAGAGGATCAGGATAAGGTTTGGGATCGAGAGGATCAATACCATCACAATAGGCATATTTACCCTCCAACCACAGATTATATTCATGGTCTTTGAAAGATGGACATTCAAGAGCACATTGCCATAATATAGACCAATATGTTTCGTCTTCCTCTTCCACTCCACAAACACAACCACTGATCTCTTCGTAATCAGTATATCCACCACACATTGGATGGTCGACTTCTACACCAGCAATACATTCAGTCATACACTCTTCATTAGATGGTTCAGGTACAGGGGGTTTAGGGTCAAGAGGAGTGATACCAGCGCAATAGACACTCTTGGCCAAAGTCCATCCAACGTCAGGCAAGTCCTTATAATCTGGACATCCATGAGCACATTGCCATAATGGCGACCAATAGTTTGCTTCAATCACCCCACAAACACAACCAGTGATCTCATCTTCAGTAGTATATCCACCACACATTGGTAATTCAGCTTCAACACCACTGACACAGTCACGCATGCACTCTTCATTGGATGGTTCAGGTACAGGGGGTTTAGGGTCAAGAGGAGTGATACCAGCACAATAAACACTCTTGGCCAAAGTCCATCCAACATCTGGAAGATCCTTGTAATCTGGACATCCGTGAACACATTGCCATAATGGCGACCAATAGTTTGCATCATTCACTCCGCAAACACAACCAGTTACTTCATCATCAGTGGTATATCCAGTACAAAGTGGAAAATCAGCTTCAACACCAAGAACACAATCACGTATACATACGTCAACCTCAGGGGCTGCCGTAATTAAAGCAACCAAACAGGCTAAAGTTAAGAGAGAAATAGACCTCATTGAAACAAATTTAAATCCTGGTTATTCTATAAAGATAACAAAATCGTTACTCCGTTTGATGGGACAATATAATAACCATTTTATAGTTGATTGTTCTAATTTGCAGTAATTTTCACCAGACCAAAGCCAAATCTTAAATTGAACTCAAAGCCATATTTTAAAGTTGGTACAGGATGACCCAGAAAAGTAGTTTAAATAAGACTATGAACTCAAACCTAAGCTATGTTTCCAAAATTAGCTATCAATGTATAGTAGTCACGGTTAACTGAATGACTTTAACTGAATATAAACTAGATTATGTCCCACCTAAGGACACGATAGCGAATTTGAATAGTTTTCGAGTATTAGTGACTATTCTTGGTCAAACATCAAAAGACGTTTCTATACTCTGACGCATGAAATGCAAAGGAATTGATGTTAATTCCATGAGCGACCAGAAAAGTTTAATTCCAGTAAATTTACACTAGACAAGAAATATAACATTTGTCTGTTATTATCAAATACCAGGAGATTTTTCCTAAACTTGAATTTTTATAGATTTTATTTGGATTAGAAATCGCTGAATATAGAAAACTGGGGTATTTTCATTGATTGTGATTCAAACAAACAAATTTTTTTGGTGATTTAAAGTACCAAGAGAACAAACTTTAGTGACTTTTGCGAGGACTAAGAAATAAGCTATTTCTAGAAATGTTGTCTTGTGACTTAATTGGTCTCATCATATCGCAAGAATGAATTGTGCAGCTCACCTGACCAACTAATAAAGTTAATCGATTATGCATACAATAGTTATACTGAAGAACCTCGGTGTCATAAATTTCAAGTGCTAAATCAAAGCAGTCCATGATACTGATTTGCCAAGATTAAAGTTAAATCCTGTTTTGCGAGATACAAGAACTACGAGGAGGGGGAAGGAAGTTTAAAGTTAATTGAGCCGACCCAAAATGGATGATAAAACGCCGAGGAGAGATCTCGTGTGCGTAGATCATGGTAGATTGGGTCCGCCAAGAAGATTTCTGCGCGGTGGTACGACTGATCACTGCGACTGAGACGTGACGTATGACAAATTATGTTTGTCAAATATTAGTAATGGAGACACCGCAATACCAAAAAAAAGGGTTCACTTTTTCTCTCTGAATAATCGGAAAAATGTGCCCAGGGCACTCAATACATGTCCGTTTGCAGGCAGTTAGCTCGTGCTCGAGCACGTAACTTGTTAGAAAAAATTTGACAATATTGATATAAGATAATTAATTAAGAAGATCGTTCTAACTTCAGTGTTAACTCGCTCTTCTCCTAGTTAAAAGTGTTAAAAACCTTAAAAAGAGTTAGTTGTTGTCGAACTTTACGGTATTCAACTTTCTACAGCCATGAGTGCAAATTTTCTCTTTTGTAGAAAGAATTGTTTGCACTGTGATTTTTTTTTTTCCGATACATTAATATGTATTTTTTTTATATACTTAATTAACTATTTAATAATCTATAAAAATTCTCATTGGTGGATTCAAAGGAAAATTATCGCTAAAAACCTTATGGTTGGTCAATTGTGCTTGTATTTGTATTGTAGTTTGAATTTTGCTACCCATCTGTTAATACTTTGTTGGGAGTCCAAAAGGTCTCCCTGACTCGATAGTGGGGCCGTAGTCAAAGTTTTGATGGCTGTGATGTAGCGATTGAGGCTTATAATTTGTGTTTCCGTTAAGACCCGATTTGCTATAAAGCTACCGAGTCTTTTACCTATCCCTCTTGGTCTCAATAATTGCCATAGATGATTGGAAATATGACATTTACAATATACATGTTCTGTATATTTGGAGCCCTCCTGGGGTTCTTTGCATAATGGACACACTTTTTCTGGCCCATTGAATATAACTCCATGTTCAAGATTGAAACAATGAATTGCTTCAGTTTGATATTGATGTTCTTGTTGAGCTTGATATAAATTTTGAAAAAATTGGCTCCATCTTTCTCCATCCAATGTGATTTTTACTGTCCTGCATGAACAAGTTCCGGGTTGTTATTTCCGTCTCACATAGAAAAACCGACACCCTTCTTTCTGACATTGATTTGATGTCTAAAAGACTGGTTTGCATCATGGTCGTGGATGTACATTTGAATATATTTTTAATTTCTTAGATTCAATGATCATTCATATCTGTACTGTAGCATGTTCATTGACGCTGTAATTCTCCACAAACAATAGTATAATGAACAATTTAGATTCTGCATCAATCCAAATTACTTTAACTCAACCCCATATTTTATGATGAATGAGTCTTATGTAAGTATTTCGGTAATTCGTTCTTTCACTATTGAAGTATATTTATTATACTTGGATAATACTTTGTCGATTAATTCGTTAATATCTTTTCTTGGAGGTAATTCACATCCAAAAATCAGCTTCTCGAATCTAATGAATTGTTGTCCTATTTATATCCTCACTTCTGTTTATATTCTTTGCCATTTGCTACTTCTTAGAATTGCTGCGAAATTTTACAAAATATTTTGTCAATATCTTATGCAGATTAGTCATACTATTAAAGATAATAGACTAACATTACTAATGGGTTTATTAATAGTATAGAGGATCCAGCTTATAAGTATATTTCAATCCGGAAATATTCACGGAAATTGTCTGTACAATCAACCATAGCGGAAATAGCCATTACTCGGCAAAACAGAAAACATTCAATACAAAATTCTGACTAATAGTCTACTTAAAAGCAAGTGATATATTAAAGTGTATACTGGAAAACAAATAAAACGATTCGACTAATCACAAAAGATAAACTGACTAGAGAATGAAAAGAGGCAACAAATACACTACTGATCCAACACCTACTGCAGCAGCTACATTTTCAATTTGAGAGACCGCGGAAGTAACAGGCTTTGGACTTTCAGATTGAGTAGGTTTTGGAGTATCAGATGGCACAGTCTTTGGAGCATCAGTTGGGACTGGTTTTGGAGTATCACATGGTACAGTCTTTGTTTCGGTTTGGGTAGGTTTTGGTTTATCTGGTTGTGTAGGTTTTGGCTTCTCTGATTCAGTAGATTTTGGATTAACGGACTGTGAAGAACTTTGCGGAATTTCTGTAGAACAGCTGGTAGTTGTAGTTGTCAGACAAGGTTTAGTCACAGTTTTCGTAATTGTATTTGTGATGCAAGAAGTAGTCGTGGTGCATTCAGATTCACTTGTACATGTCGTATAAGTTACAGTAGTGAATTCAGTAACGGTTTCAGTATATGTTGTAACATCGATTTCTGTTTCCAGTTCAGTGAATGTTGAAACGTTGATCGTTTCCAGTCCAGTAAATGTGACAATTGTTTCTGTATCCAACTCTGTGATCAGTTCTTCAGGCAATGATATACTGTCGACCTCGGTAAATGTCAGTTGAGGTTCATCGGTCTCTTCTTCTGTTGTTTGAATAGTGTCAGTTGTTGATTCACTAACAGTTTCAGTTTCTTCAGCTGTATCAATTGTTTCAACCGTATCAACAGTTTCAACCGTGTAAGTCAGTGGATCAGGATAAGGTTTGGGATCAAGAGGATCAATACCACCACAATAGGCATATTTACCCTCTAACCACAGAATATATTCATGGTCTTTGAAATATGGACATTCAAAAGCACACTGCCATAATATAGACCAATATGTTTCGTCTTCCTCTTCCACTCCACAAACACAACCACTGATCCCTTCGTAATCAGTATATCCACCACACATTGGATGGTCGACTTCTACACCAGCAACGCAATCACGCATACACTCTTCATTAGATGGTTCAGGTTCAGGTTCAGGTTGAGGTTCAGGATCCGGATAAGGTTGA
>NSGQ01000008.1:294930-337665 GCA_003676035.1 Spathaspora sp. JA1 | reverse complement strand
AGGTTGAGGTTGAGGTTCAGGTTGAGGTTGAGGTTGAGGTTGAGGTTGAGGTTTAGGTTGAGATTGAGGTTGAGGTTGAGGTTGAGGTTGTTGAAGTTTAGGTTTAGGTTTGGCTTTAAGAGGAGTAATACCGTCACAATACTCTTTCATGCCTTTTGCCCACCCTTGATCTGGAAGGCCCTTGAAATCTGGACATGTTTGAACACATGCCCAGAATCGAAACCTGTAGGCTGCATCAATCACTCCGCAAACACAACCATTGATCTCATGAAAAGCAGTGTAGCCACCACACATTGGTAAATCAGGTTCAATACCATCAACACAATCACGGGTACATTCTTCCTGAGATTGTTGAGGTGCAGGCGGATTAGGTCCGACAGGAGTAATACCGGTACAAAAGACACGCTTGGCTAATTTCCACCCAACATCTCGTTCGCCCTCGTATTCTGGACATTTGAGAAAACATTGCCATAATGGAGACCAATAGTTGGGATCTTCCACTCCACACATACAACCAATTACTGCTTCTTCAGAATTATGACCAGTACAGGTCGGAAGAACAAGTTCCACACCATGAAGACATTCATCTAGGCATAGGGACGCCGTAGTTAAAGAAACCAAAGAGGCTATTGTTAAGAGAGAAATAGACCTCATTGTAACAAGTTTAAAATAGTGGTTATTCTATAAAGATAGCAAAATCGTTACTCCCACCTTGATGGGGCTATATGATAACCATTTTATATTTGAATGTTGCAATTTGCAGTTCACCAGACGCAAACCAAAATTTCAATGGAACTCAAAGTCATATGTTAAAGTTGGATACAGGATGACCCAGAAAAGTAGTTCATAGAAGTCATGTTTCCAAAATTAGCATCCACGGATAGTAGCTAACTGAATGACTTTACCTGAATATAAATTAGAAAAAAATTCCACCTAAGGACACAATGGTCAATTTGAGTAGTCATCGAGTTTAAGTAGCTATTCTTTGCTAAACATTACAAGACATTTGTTTACTTTGACGTATGGAATGAAATGGAATTGATGTCCAGGAGGGTCCAGAAAAGTATAATTTAGACTAGGACAAGAAATATAACAATGGTTTGTATTAACAAATTCCAAACAAAATTTCTTGGTGATACCAAGAGAGCAAAATATAGTGACTTTTGCGAGTACTAAGAAATAGGCTATAATTAAAAATGTGACCTGGTGACTCAGCCGACTTAAATTGGGTTTCATCTCGCAAGAATGAGTTAGCAGGGTGGCGCAAGCCAACCAATACAGTTATTCAATTATGAATACAACAACTGAACAAACCTCTGATCGTAAATTTCGAGGTGCTAAATCAAAGCAGGTCCAGGATGCCAAGATTAAAGCTAAATCCTGTTTTGCGAGAGACAAGAACTACGAGGAGGGGGAAGGAAGTTTAAAGTTAATTGAGCCGACCCAAAATGGATGATAAAACGCCGAGGAGAGATCTGGTGTGCGTGGATCATGGTAGATTGGGTCCGCCAAGAAGATTTCTTCGCGGTGGTACGATCACTGCGACTGAGACGTGACGTATGACAAATTATGTTTGTCAAATATTAGTAATGGAGACACCGCACCACCAAAAAAAAAGGGTTCACTTTTTCTCTCTGAGTAATCGGAAAAATGTGCCGAGGGCACTCAATACATCTCTCATTTCTCAACGAACCCCAGAGAAATTTTCCAAACCTTGGCTGACATTTAAACTTCCTATAACCAAATTTTATAGAGGGTCATACTTTAAACAGTCGGTTAAAAGCGATAGGGTCCAACATATATTTTTAAAATTGTTTTGCTAGTTAATCCTAATCTATTCTAAAGTTGGATCTATTCTCCACATTACAAACCAATATTTCAGCATATTTTTACAAACAGTTGCAAACAAATATGAGTCAAGATTTCACACCAATCCCAGAAGCTTTGGAAGCTTTCAAAAATGGGGAATTTTTAATAGTTATGGACGATGAGGACAGAGAAAACGAAGGTGATTTAATTATAGCTGCTGAATTAATAACCCAAGAGAAAATGGCTTTTCTTGTCCGTTACTCTTCAGGTTACGTCTGTGTCCCCTTGTCAACATCTAGAGCCGATGCTTTAGATTTGCCACCAATGATAAGAGGGAAATCGGATAGACATGGAACTGCTTATACCGTGACATGTGACGTTGCCGAGGGAACAACCACGGGAATTAGTGCCCATGATCGTGCTCTTACTGCCAATAAATTGGCCTTTACAAAATCCAAACCCGATGATTTCATCAGACCTGGTCATGTATTACCTTTAAGAGCTGTCCCTGGGTTATTGAAAGAGAGAAGAGGTCATACCGAGGCCTCGGTACAATTATGTGAATTAACCGGATTGCAACCAGCTGCCGTTATTTGTGAGTTGGTACGAGATGAAGATGGGTTAATGATGAGATTGGATGACTGTATAAAGTTTGGTACTGAACATAAGATTAAAATTATCAATATTAAACAATTGGTTGATTTTATTTCAAAGTAAACATACCCTGTAACCACCACTTAAAGAGAGAAAACGTTTTAATAGAACTTAATATTTATAAACTATATAAAAAAAGGTATTTAATAATGCTAAAAATTTACATATACACTAACTTTCTATATCTGTTCTACCTAAGTAAGAGCTGGGCTCTTCTCTTACCACTGACTTCATCCTTTACCGACTTAACATCAACAGTAACCTTGTCAAAAATAGCAACTGTACGTTGAGAACCTTTCAAATCAACAAATGTTAACTCATATTTATCTTCATTATAATCAGCAGTAGTTAAATCACCCATAGTCTCCAATTTAATCAACCCTTCAACCCCAAACTTCGGTACAAGTACAACAATACCATTGTTAAAACATTTAATCACATAACCTTCATGTTCCGCTTCATTGTTCCTCATAACTTGCCCTACATAGTACTCAATACTTGATCTACCAGCAAATTGGGCATTTCTATGACGTTTATTAATATTCTTTACAATCATTTCCATTTTTTGTTTATCACGATGACTCAAATCAAGATTTTCGTATCCTATAGCACCGGCCAATTGTCGATGTACAACAACATCACAATATCTCCGAATAGGTGATGTGAAATGTGTGTATATATCCACTGCTAAACCATAATGTCTAAACTCAGGATATCCATAAGATCCAGCGGGGAAATATTCAGCCGCCATCATACATCGAGTAGACATTATTCTAATCAAGGTATTGAAATATGGATCATTAGGAGCGATACATCTATCAAGAGAATCAGCAAGGGCTTTGGAAGATTCCAACGACACCGACATTCCATTCTTGCGTACATTCAACATATCATTCAAAATTTCAAAATTGGTTGCTGGTGGAGGTGCATGTCGTCTCAACATGGCTGTTTGAGGATATGAATCATATATTTTTCTCGCTACCGATATATTGGCAAACAACATGAATTCTTCAACCAAGGAATTTGTCTCCAATAATTTCTTAATTTCAACTTCTTGTGGATCAGAAGTTTCACTATCCATATGAACTTTAACTTCAGGTGAGGCTAAATTCAAGGCACCAGCATCCATTCTCCCCTGTTTCAATTTCTTGGAAAGGTTTAATAAAATTCTCATTGAATTGGTCAATTCATCCGTTTGAGAAGGATCATCAATTCTTAATTGTGCTTGTTCATATGAAAATGCTTGTCTTGATTTAATCACCGACTTCATATAATCGATTTTAACAATATTACAATCTTGATCTAATTCCCAAATAACACTAAAGGCAAATCTATCAACAAATGGCTTTAAGGAACATAAATTAGTACCTAAAAGCATAGGCAACATATCAATTCTCTTATCCACCAAATAAACTGAAGTACCTCTTGAAGCACCTTCTTGATCCAATGCAGTGTTTGGTTTTACAAAATGAGTAACATCAGCAATATGTACCCCAACTTCATAGTTCCCATTGGGTAATTGTTTAGCATGTAAAGCATCATCAATATCGACACAATTTGGAGGATCAATAGAACAAACTAACCTATCTCTTAAATCAACTCTCTTTTTCAATTGAGAATCTTGAGGATTGGTCATATCTGGAACAACCCAATTATCACCTTCCTTAGGTAAACAATCCAACACATTCTTAGAAAACGGACGATATTCCACATCATGTTCCAACAACAAAGCTTCAGTTTCAGCTTCTGCACTTTCAATTTCACCCAATGTTCTTACAAAATGTCCATTAGGGTATCGAGAATTAGAAGGCCAAGAATCAACCACTATAACAATACGTTGACCTAAATATTCCTTGGCCTTACGAGTTCTAATTCGGACCTTGGGTAAAACTTTATCCATCAATATAACAAAACAAGATCTCGATGAATGACCGGTTTCTTCACTGACTGAGCTAGGAGCAATTTGACCAACATAATATCTCCAAGACCTTCTAACCACACCTACAATCTTGGCAGTAGGTTGAAGTCGGTTTACTTCGTCACTTTTAGTGGTAACTTTCATTGCTTCTTGAGCCAAGAATATCCTTTCCTTGTCCAGAATAATACTAGATTCTCCTAAAACATCTTGATCGTCATCACCAGCATTGTCATCTGCTCCTATCGAGCCTTCTTCAATAATGGTGGTAGACGGTTCCTTCCATTTATCTTTTG
The DNA here is from genome assembly GCA_003676035.1 of Spathaspora sp. JA1. NCBI lineage: Eukaryota > Fungi > Ascomycota > Pichiomycetes > Serinales > Debaryomycetaceae > Spathaspora > Spathaspora sp. JA1. The sequence goes on along the minus strand of NSGQ01000008.1, from coordinate 332,991 downwards.
GTAACAATTCCACAATCACCGAATCAGAATTGAATGCACGATTAAGGTTCTTGGATCCAATAATCAATAAAGGTTTTTTGAATGCAGGTACCAGTACAGTACCTTGAAGATAATTATATGTAGAAATATTAAGAATCCCTTGATACAACGTACCATTCTTTATACCGGCCATTATTCTAGCATTTGAGTAATATTCTGGGAATACTGTTTCTGGTTGTTCATTTTGGAAGTTCCCAGGAAGAACAATATCGTTCGGGATCAAATCAAGTAAATCTTCTCCATTAGGTAAACTATCAATATATTCAAGTAAAGATTTCGAATCAATTCCTTCTTGTTTAGCCTTGGAACAATTGTCAACATCATTACAGATGAAAATTATATCTATTGGAGTAGTTGAGTTTTGATTATTTATATGAGTTTTGAACCAACTGGCGACTTTTCTAATAGCATGATCATTTCTATCATTTATAGTCTGATTCTTGTCTCGATTGACATATGTCGCTTCGTTATATTCATTGTGAAACACGACAAATCTTTTATCCTCGGATTTCACCAAGTTTCTTAATCGCTGATAAATTGGAAATGACCGATTTCTAACCTCTTCCAACACAGTTTGAGGTACAATTACGTCATAGAAACACTGAGTGTTTTCCAACAAATCAATGGCATGAAGAATGATATTGGTATCAATCACAACATAATGAGCTACTCCACTCTTAGTCTTGGAAGGACTTGACGATAAGATGAATTTGGGAAGTTGACCTTGAGCATCTGGTTTAGCAATGTCTTGACATTTAGTACAAGCGTGGGAATAACAGGGGATATCGTCTCTTAAATAATGCTCACGTACTATCTTAAGCGCGTTTCCATTTCTAGAACGGACATATACTTTGGAAGTCACACTCAATCCACTAGACAATCTTTTTCTATTGGTAATCATGTTTAGCAAATGTGATAGTGTAGTTCACTAGATTCTGCTCTCTAAAAATCCATCGCATTTTTTCTTCAAAACTTCAAACGCCTAAAAATCATACTGCATATAACGACTACTATTGACTGCAAAAAAATTACTATACAAAAACTATCTTCTATTCCAAGGACTATGATGTTTATGTTTTCTAGTACTAGGTCTTTCAACATAGGTTGAATGGAAAGATTGAGTTGGAGAGTTTTGAGTGATTCTATAAATTGGTGATGTTACTTTCCTGGTTCCCACTTTGGATTGCACTTCAGAAACTTTTACATCATTGTCTTCGGTTGATTTTGCAAAACTATAATAACTTTCATTAGAGTCACTTGATGAACTAACTGGCAAGAATGATGAAGTTATCAAGTAAGGAGAAATAATTGAATTAGGGATAAATCCATCATCATCTTCAATTGGTGAGAATCCCTGGTTAGTGTTATCCAAGTTCATTAAATCATACCTTGCAAAAGTTGGAGTATATCTTGGTCTACCAAACTCATGTTCATCTTCTTGATCTTGATCAACTTTTCTAATTCTTCTTAGACTGGATCGACTCCCACTATTTGTAGTTGTTCTTGGAGGGGGCAGGTGTAAATTAGGATGAATGATCCTGCTTGTAAACCGGGGAACTTCTGGATCATCAAGAGTATAATTGGTCCCAATTGGAGGAATAACTATGCTATGAACAGCTGAAGATTCCAGAGGTGGTGAAAAAGGTTGAAATTTCAATTGTGATAAATAAACATCCCTTCGTTTCATCAACTCTTGATTTCTCATATAATCTATTTCTTCAAATGAATCTCTCTTTATTTTAATACTATTGGATTTTCTGGTGGGATATAAACTATTCAAATAGATTGAATCCATAGAAGCACGAGAAGAAGATGTTTCTGATGTGTTTCCAGTTATTAAAGGCTTGCTGATTGACTGTTTCAATAATTCCAGCTTGGATAATTTTGAATTATGTTTGGATGTACCCATGAAGAAATGAAATAATCGAGATCTTTTCTTACCTGATTTGGATTGTTTGAAGTCAAGAGAATCGTCATCAATAACCCTGTGGTGATGAATCATTCTTCCTGAAGGTAAATTGGTGCCATATTCTGTTCTTAAACTTGGTTCCAGGGTAAGATTATGTCTCTTGTCAATTGAAATTAGATTTTGTTTGCGGTTGTACAATGGAGGATATCTACTTATTAAATTGGGATCTCTTAATTCATCCAATGTAGAAATATCAATAATATCTGAATTCAATTTAAGTGAGTTGTTCATCTTGGCACCATTCCTTTCCTCACCGCAACTCCAGCATATCCAGTTTACAAACACTAAATAGAACTTTTTTTGCAATCCTCAGAATTACACGCTACCAAATTACTCACCACGTGACCATTTTTCATCCAATTAAATATTCTAAAACCAAACAAATTTTTCACTCACTTTTCGAGAAATCCGAGAGTTTTTTTAAACATTCACCATATATCAATACTTTATATAAGAAACGTTAATATACAGAAATGGGTGCTGCTTATACTTTACTTGGTAAATCTTTCCAACCACATCAATTAGCTATTGCCACTTTAGGTACTGTAGCTTATTTCATAGCTCCAAAGCCATGGGCTTCAAAGGAAGCACCTGCTGGTCCTGCTATCAATGCTTCTTCTCCAGAAGAAGAAAAATTCGTCAAGGAATGGTTAGCTAAACATGCTGCTGAAGAAAAGCACTAGATGGGAGGGGTATTCCCAAATATGATTATTTATTTTCTAATATGACCGTCAAATCTACCGTGATTTATGAAACATTTTCGATGGTTAAAAGATTTTGATTTTAGTTATAGATATGTGTCTTTGAGTTGAGAGTTGTTTTTATCGTTTCCACTTTAGATTTTCAGACCTACACCATTAGCAAAACTGGTTCACCTTACCTTGATCCATACCTTTAGTTCATTTTATAAATATTTTAGTATCAATAACGTTGATATAGTCAGCAACAACCTTGTGAAAGAGTCGTCGTTCTGAAAAGAGCTATGATATTTGTCTGTCTATGTATGATTGTCTTATCCAGTCGGGTTCTCCGTATAAGGAATTATACTCTAGTAATACTCGAATTTGATTTCTTAGACAAAAGAACATCCATGAGGCATGCAATAATCTAACCCCAGTAGATTACCTTCTTTATCTCTCTTTCGTTATTCTGTCTGCTGAGATAGTAGACGCTACCACATTTAGTTCCGGGTAACACCAGAACTAACTTTGCGATGCTCTGCATCAAACAAAAAAAATTTCAGAGACAGTCCTAAGGTAAACTCCTAGAAATAACGAAACAAGTTTGCAATAATGTCGGCCATTTACAAAGCTTTACAATCCAAAACAACCAAAGAATCATCAGAGAAAACCAAACATATAAACCGACAAAGGGTTTTGGTGATTTCATCTCGGGGTATTACTTATAGACATCGTCATTTAATTTCCGATTTAATGAATTTATTACCACATGCACGTAAAGAACCTAAATTTGATTCCAAAAAGAACTTGTATCAATTAAATGAAGTTGCTGAATTATACAACTGTAATAATATTTTCTTTTTTGAATGTAGAAAACATCAAGATTTATATCTTTGGATTACTAAACCACCTAATGGACCAACTGTTAAATTCCATATTCAAAATTTACATACTTTGAATGAATTAAATTTCACGGGGAATTGTTTAAAGGGATCAAGACCAATTTTAAGTTTCGACAAGTCATTTTTAGAAAATGATCATTTTAAATTATTGAAGGAAATGTTTATTCATTCATTTGGTGTGCCTCCAAATGCTAGAAAATCTAAACCATTTGTAGATCATGTAATGACATTTTCAATTGTTGATGGTAAGATTTGGATTAGAAATTATCAAATTAATGAAACTGTTGATGTTAAACATAGTGAATCCAATGAAGTTGATCCTGAAGAATTAAATTTGGTGGAAATTGGACCAAGATTAGTTTTAACTTTAATTACAATTTTAGAAGGTTCATTTGGTGGACCAAAGATTTATGAAAATAAAGAATATGTTTCTCCTAATTTTGTTAGAGCTCAAGTTAAACAACAAGCTGCTCAACAAGCAATGGCTAGAAATGAACAAGCGTTGGAAAGAAAGATTAAAAAGAGAAATCAAGTATTGAAAGTAGATCCTTTATCCAACGATGCATTATTTAAGTAATACTAAATAGACAACAATAAACATGGTACTGGAATGAAGAATATGTAAAAATTTACTATAGCCTCATTGTCGCAGGTTGGGGGCTTTGCAGGAGTTTTTTTTTTGACAGGTTTTATTCGCTTCAATAATTTTACTTGTAGTTCACATCTGCCTTCGAGGCGGTTTGTCAAATGAGGAGTAAATTATCTTTAAGGTTCTATATCCTCTACTTTTACTACAACCTTATAGTTAAATTCCTTGAGTAAATCCTTATACATGACGCGACACAGTCTTGCATAGACACAAAAGAGAAACGCGCACTCTTCTGTGCAACACCACACACCACATAATAATAATACAATGTAGTGTTGAAAAAAAGAAAATAAAGTTAATTTTAGAAGCATATTTCTTATTATTTAGCACCAAGGGAAATGTACCTTGTTCCACATTGCTTTTTACAGTGGCTTTCCAAAAAAGTTACAATTTCTACGTAGTTACACTAATTTTTACAATTTTCGAATTACTTTCAACCAAAGATCTCCACACGTATCTTGCCCCAATTTTTTTTCTACTGGAATTTAGCCTGTTTTAAACTTCAGTTGCTAATCACCCAATTTGTTTTCCTAGCTGGCAGCAAATTTACGACAGAAAAAAAACTACATATCTCATTCTGATATATTACGTAAATACTGATTGAATCTTTCCTTCTTCTTTTAAAGAGACTAAGATCAATATGAATAAAATCCCGTACCCTATAGACACAATAAACGATGATAGCTATTACCATGAACAACCACCACGACTGCGAGCAAGACCTTCAGAGATTCATCCCACCGACTCCACAGAAGACTCCTTTGATTTTTCCCCTTCCCCCGTACGTAGGCTTCACAACCAACAATATTCAACCTCCCCATATCATCAACCACAACAACCAAGTTCAGTGCTTGATTTACCCTCCAAAACAGCCAGGCCAGGAATATCGTTGAATAAAGATCTCCCTCCAACAGTAAACGATCACAGTCAATCTTCCCTTCCTTTACTTTCAGACCGTCGTCAACAACAACAGCAACAGCAACATTCGATGAAGTACTCAACCCATCCATTACAAGAATATTCTGTTTCATCCAATCAATCACCACAATCACACCATACTGGCTATTCGTATCAAGATCGTTCATACACAGAGTCACCGCAGTTGGCCCATGTAAAAGACCAAAATGCCCTGCTGCGACTGTTTTTATCAGGTAGTACTAATCACTATGTGAATCAGTATCCCCCAGTTAAAAATTCAGAAACTGATATAACAGATGAATATGAATTATCAACATTAAATCGTAATGTACCACCGTTTACAGAGTACAGTGGTCCAGAACATAATCCATTTAGAGATGAATATAATAGAAAGTTTGATCAGGGATCTATTCCTGCACCCAATGGTTCCAACCCATTCAGGAGGACAGACCAACCACATAACGAAGAGTCTACTGAATCCAGTAGTGATAAAGAGTTTGATTCGGTACAGGAGAGGTTTAGGCGAAATGAAAAGAATAGAATACGTACATTGAGAAGTAAGCCTCGATTTCATTATACACGACTTCCATATTTCACCATTGTGGTAACTTTAATTCAAGTAGTTGTATTCATTGTTGAACTTGTACGAATGAGGATTTTAACAGGATCTGCATTTCAAACAAAACCATATTTTAATCCTATGTTAGGTCCATCAACTTATTTGTTCATTAATATGGGAGCTAGATATGTCCCTTGCATGCGTCAAATACTTGGGGTAACTGATGACACTACTATTTTATTCCCCTGTGCTAATTCCACTACCGTTGATACTTATGTATGTAACTTAGCTGAGTTATGTGGTCTTTCAGGAATGGAAATGAAGGATAATGCCTTTATTCCTGACCAATGGTATAGAATCTTTATTCCAATCTTCCTTCATGCTGGATTCTTGCATATTATTTTCAATTTATTATTACAAGTAACCATGGGAGGATCAATAGAACGAAACATTGGGATTTTGAAATATGCAATCATATATATTGCCAGTGGGATTGCTGGATTTCTTTTAGGAGCAAATTTTACACCTGAGGGTATCGCATCTACAGGTGCCCTGGGAGCCCTTTTCGGAATTGTTGCTACAAATATGTTATTATTTGTATATACCGGGAAAAAGAATACAAACATGTATGGAACCAAACATTATACTCTTTTCATCTGTATTATGATTGGGGAAATAGTGGTGTCGTTCGTATTGGGACTTTTGCCTGGATTGGATAATTTCAGTCATATTGGAGGATTTGCAATGGGGATTCTCATGGCAGTGGTATTCTTGATGGATCCTTATTGGGTATATATCGACGGGATAATTGTCTATAGGAGAGAACGTCGTACTTGGGATCAATTCTTGGATCATTGGAATCCAATGTATGCAATAGAAGAGAAAATACGCCCTCGATTCATTATCTGGATTTGTGTCAGGGTTGTGGCATTTGCCCTTGCAATTGTATATTTTGCTGTTTTGATTAAGAATTTCTTTAAAAGTGGAATTGAACTGGGTGTTGAATGTAAATGGTGTAAATATATCAATTGTATCCCAGTGCATGGATGGTGTGACGTTGGGCAAGTCACGGTTTCTCAAGTTGCTGCTCCGACCGGAACCGCAACAGGGACACCTACACAGACGCAAGAATCTGTGCCTTCAATGACTGAAAAAACAATCACTACGGTTATAACTCCAGGAGGTTCCTTGCCTACAAGTATCGAGAATCCAAATAATAAACGAGATATTGATGTTAATTATGCTATTTTTCAAGAGCCATCGATTTCTTCACGAAACACAATTGATACCGGGAATGGGTTTATAGAGCAGCAAGCTGTGGGAATTGGGATTTATGTCGTAATTGCCCTTTTTACATTTGGGTTTTTAAAGAAAAAGAAATTAGTCTAGAGGTTTAGAGTGGATTTTTTATATAATCAGTATATTTCAGTAGTATATTTCTTAATAGTAATAGAACTTGATTAATGAGAAGTACTCGTATAAGCTGGATGCACGTGAATAAAAAGCAAAGTGGGGACCCGGGGTGCAGGAACCAATAGGATTAAGAGTTGGGGGTGGAATGGGCTAATTTGTCGAAAGGTGGGGTGTAGAGACTAATTTGGATGATACAAATGAAATTTTAAAAATATTGCAGAAAACTTCCAAGAATTTTTTCATTGTGAATTTGATTGATCCGATTTTCCAAGACATTAGCACCCCCTAACGGATAAATTAAGGTGCGCTTGATTGCAGATTGATAGACATGTTATAAGTATGATAATTAACTAGTGTTAGCATGTCGTAGTCATATATTGTTTGTGATTTCACTGCCGTTCCATATTCTGAACGATTTACGACTCGCGTAAGTTGGAACACAAACGTGCATGATCCTAATTATATTTGTTATTTTTACTGCCGAAAAGGAATGACTTACTCTAAAATTGTCAAAGAACAAGATTATTATTTGTATTTACTATATAATTAAGATCATAAAACATTATAAACATTAGTGTAGAATTAAACTCTATCAGCTGAAGAGTTAGAGTCTTCCATCAATCCACCTTCCTTATGTTCAAGACTCAACTTTCTAGCAATTTCAGCATCTGAAGTAGCAGGAATATGTGGTTCCCAAGAGCCCGATCTCCAAGCTGGTACGTTGGAGTCCCACATTTCTCCGATTTCTTCCAATCTCTTACCTCTAGTTTCTGGGAATCCGAAGAAGACATGAACACCCATGACAATACAGAAGACACCGTAGATAATATAAGTCTTCCAAGAAATATTCTTGAATCCACTTGGAGTATACATAGCAATAGCAAAGTTAATGATCCAATTAGCAGCAGTAGAAAGTGCATTACCTCTTTGAGAGATTCTTGAATCACCCCAAACTTCAGAACAATAGACCCAAATACCCACACCCCATGTAGAAGCAAATGAACAGACAAACAAGTAACAACAGGCAATGACACCTCTAGAAGCATGTTTGTTATCTTCTGGAATTCTAATGGTGACGGATTCATTACCTGAATCTGGCCATGGAACAGAATAAGTAGCCAAGATACCAGCAACACCGAATTGGAAAATCATCATGAAAACAGCACCACCAATTAATAATGGTCTTCTACCGATTCTATCAAACAAGAATAAAGCTGGAACAGTGGTAGCAGTGTTTAAAACGTATTGAATAGAAGAAGCAACTAAATTAGCATTACCTTCATAACCGGCCATTTGGAAGATATAAACAATATAGTACATCATAACGTTCATACCAGTTAATTGTTGCCAGATTTGAGCAAAAATAGCAGTCAAAGTTCTTCTAATATACTTCTTCTTGAATAAGGTAGCATAACCAATACTCTTGGAACTTTCTTCAATTAAAAGTTGTTCCTTAATTTCACCAATTTCAACCAAAACATCAGCATGTTCTCTATCACCATGAGCTTGAATTCTGGCAACAATATCTTCAGCTTCGTCCCATAAATCTTGTTTAGCTAACCAACGTGGAGATTCTGGAATGATGAAACAACCAAAGAACATAAGCAAACCTGGAACAATTTGTAAACCCCAAGCAATTCTGAATGAAGCAACACCATCAATATGACCTAAACCATATGAAAGGTAGAACATAATCAAAATACCTAAAGTGACCGAGAATTGGAAAAGACCACCAATAAAACCTCTGATCTTTCTTGGAGCCAATTCAGCACCATAAATTGGAGCAACAGAAGAACCGAAACCAACACCCATACCAGAAATGATACGACCGATAATTAATTGGGCACGATTTTGAGCAGAAGATTGAATAGCAGCACCAACCATCCAAAGGAATGAACAAACTAACAAGGATAATCTTCTACCAAAAGGTTCAGAAATGAATGAAGAAGCAATGGAACCGAAAAATGAACCTAAAGCCATACAAGAAGTAATAAACCCTTGAATGGTGGAACCTGGATTATCAAAGAATCTGATATAAGTATCAGTACCAATGAAAGCGGACATGGAAGAAATATCAAAACCAAACATCATACCAGCAATGGTAGAAATCATGGCAATGAAGTAGACGTTGTAGATCTTAGGGAATGCATCTAAGAAGGTCCTCACTTTTAAAGCGGGCTTCGCAAAAGCAACATCAAGTTTAGAAGGCATATTTTTTGTAGTGTATGTGTTTTACTACTTTGTATTAATTGTAGAGAATAGAAATGGGAAAACAATAAATATGCGGGATATTGAACTGTTTATATACTGCAAATTGTTCGAAACTTAATGTGACCCCCCACCATAGTTGATTGTCATCTCCCAGTTAATTTCTTCATATTTTCTTTTTCCTTTTTTTGCAAACAATAAAAATATTCTTTTAAGGACAGAGGGTAAATATCCGTGGAGTTCCGACTCAGTTTCTCCGTTTCTTGGCAAATTTAGGTAGAGGATCTGGGGTAAGTTTATGCATGCACCTATATTTTTTAAGCAACACACCCATTGTTCGGGGTGAATTTCCATAAGATATTTTTTATGCCATGTAGGGATTTTCCCGGTGGGAAAAAATATCATTGTTCAACGGCAAAGGAAAACAGGTGCTTTTTCAAAGCCAGCCCAGAGAAAAGCCGTACCGCGGATCATTGGTAGAGTTCATGCTTAACGAAGCAAAAGTAAGCCCGTTGTATTTTTCCGGACCATACATGTGGAACAACTTAAGTTTGCATTTCAGGTTTTACCGAAATTAGTGACTCTGATTTGCTCTAGTAAGATAGATCATGAATTTAGTGAGTTAGATAATACACCCCCGCAAAATACCATATGTGTGAGCATCGATTTCACTAGTCGATCACTTTTTTTTTGATGACCCTGTTTAAATTAAAATGTATCTGAAACTGCTGACGCACGTCTAAAACCTTGTTTGGGGGAAGATTTCTTTTTGTGTCCCGCCTGCATAGCAATCATTTCCGAACTGATGTCAAATCTCCATTGAGGAAAAAAAAGAAACATTCCTGCATGTGAATGCACAATTAATTACGGTCATTTCTTTTTTGTGTTTCGGAAATCTGTTTACAGTACATATCGCATTAATTGTAGTACTATTTTGGGGTAATCGTGGCCAGGTCTTATGCAGTCAATCGTATATAATAATATGGAACTTGACTCGCAGGGCATCATGTGTTGATGTGGGGAGAGGCTTTATTTTTACAACAAAGATTCCTCGATCTTCGGGATCTAACGTTTATCCCAATTCAAGCCTTGCTATTCCCTTGATTCTACAAACTGTTTGCTTTATCTCGGTCATTCGATTCCTTCCAAATGACAGGTTGTTGAGCTGATTTGGTCTGGTCATTTTAGCATTCCGTGGAGAAAAGTTACCGAGTTGAACGATTTCCACCCCCGCTCAAAAACGCAAATTGTTCTCGAGCCCCAACAAACATCTATGGTTTTAAGCTATTTCAAGGTTTAATTTGCTCGAACTTGTTGTTGATTTACCCGATGTTGCATGAACTAAGAGCAGTTCTGCTTTGCCGTTCAATTGGATTATTGATGTCGGCCAAACGGCCAGGTACTTCGAAGCAACCCTCACGTGATATGAAATCTGACTTGCATCGAGCAGCGAAGTATGGCATACGAGTTCTAATTATATCTAGACGAGCTGGAATTATAGTACGTACCAGTTTCGACAAATGTGTGTGTGGATTAACAAACTCTAAACTGGATTATCTATTGTTTTTCCGGTTGGGCATTGAATTAAGACAAGGTGCATCTGATAGGTGATTGTTTTTTTTTTATTTTTTTATTTTGCAATCTAGGGGGTGGAGGGATTAGAACGGCATCACATTTCAAATACACTCCAACAATGCTTTATGCACAGAGGTATCAATAGAGTTTAGGATACTACTTGGCATCTAAAGCATATTTAGACAATGAATATTTCCCCTCATAATAGAAAATATTCGGTTTTGTCTTTACCCAATGAAATACTCTATGAGATTGTTTGCTACCTTAATCAATCGCATTTATTGCAGGTGATGTTGGTCAACCGAATATTACATACAATATCCGTTCGAAAGCTTTATGGTTACATATACGTCCAAACTAGTCTGGTACGTCGACTTGCTGTTCGAGATTATGTGGAAACCCCACTTCATTTGAAGTATACCATTATAGATGGTCGAGAAAAGCTTATGTCATTACTACGTCAAAAATCATTATTGCCTTTTGTGCATGAAATATTATTCCAAGGAGATGATAGTGGTATTGCAATGGGGTTGCTTCGGCTTTTCCGAGAAACTTTGACTTGGGTTGATGTTGTTTTAAATTATAATTCTATGGGAGAAGTTAACTCGGAAGAAACATATTTATACAGAAATTTGGTACTAATTCGAGATAATCAATTCCTTTTCGAGGAGGATAACGATTCTATCGAGTCCTTAACTATTCTTCCACCCAGTGCCACTCAAGATTATCCTGGAGATTTATCTTTCATATATCGGTTAAAATCGCTCAGAAAGTTAAAATTAACAATACAAACAAAAGACACACTACGATTATTCAAATCAAAACTCCCGAAAAAACTAAATATTGAAGAGTTGTCTTTAGTTTTCCAGAATTTGAACGGTATTTGTTTGACATCCTTGAATAACTTATTCAATTTGAGTACTGTGACATCTTTATACATTCGCATACCCCAGGGTTACTACACATCTCTCCCGTCATTTGTTGTACCTGAACTTAGTCGTGTGCTTTCTCAAACGACAAATCTTCGGCATTTTGGATTACTGAACTCGGCTCCAATTAATTATGTTAAATTGATGGGCACGCTCAAGAAAAATTCATTGAATAGTTTGTTTTTGGAACCATGGTATGGTCATGACTTCAAACATAGTTCAAGAATCTTTTTAAAGTTAGTAAGAGAACAACAATCATCACTAGTGAGAGTTTTCTATGGTAAAAATTACAATGCTCAAGGTCTTGAAGTTTTTGAAGAAACCTATCGTTGCGATTACGATCTCCATCGATTGGATAGATTGCTAGACGGACTTAAACGAGAGTTGGTGGAGCGAAATAGGTTTCCAAATTTGAAACAGGTTGTTTTTGATCAACTGCATTATTTTATAGTAAGAGACGACAAGGGACGAGTAGATTTTAGAGTTATCAGTTAACTAGATTAGCATTAGCCTTTATATCTTCATTTGCATGTAATACGTATAAACATTTAAGATATATCGCTTGATTATACAGTTGTTTATGCTGCAAAATTCAGATACAGCCGGGTAACCGCGAATATTTCTAACAAAAAAAAATACTAAAAATTTTTCAACCAATACATAAACCGAGTATAGCTTTCGTTATCTGAATAAACCCCCATGTTATCATCAGTTCTTAGACAGCGAGCCGCCATAAGGTCATTCCACAGCACTCCTTTAGCCCGTTCTTGGCTTGGGGACTTCTTTGGGAAAAAGAAGCCCGCTGCACTTGAACCTAAATATAAAAAGAAAGAGAAATCGGAAATAATTGAACAACAAGATGAATTAGTTGATATGCATAGTGGGAAGATAACTATATTGGATGCTAAGAACTCACCTGATTACGTTGAATTTAGTATGGAACGGGATTTACCTGATTTCAAAATTCTCAAATGGAAAAAGAATGAAGTTCTTCCTAAAGATCTTGAAAAAACTTATACAGATAAAGATCAGTTGAAAACATTAGTTGCCAAAGCTTATAGTGAAGTAGCTGGAGTTGAGCAAGTGAATGACTTTACTGAACTCGCATTACATGATTTAAAGCTCAGATTCAAGTTGACTAAAGAGTTGCAATCAGTTTTAGGATTTGATTTGAATGATTATCAAGTTTCTAAATGTCATGATTTACAAGCATTATATGATGAAATTGAAGGTGTTGTAAATAGAAGATGGAAGAGTGAAAGAAATCCTAATGCTATTGTATTGAGACCAGAAGATTTCAAATCTTCTAATATTTACTTGAATCAAGAAAAGGACGATAGAGGAAAGGCAATTAAACTTGAACAACTCGTTCAAGAAGCTAGAGAAAAGTCGGGCAAAGCATCAGTAGTTACTGAGGTGTAAATAAAATAGCCACATGTATATAAATTTAATAAATTAGCAATATTCGATAGCTGGATTAACTTCTTATCTTCTAGAAACCGAAGCTGCAGGTGGGGCAGAAGGTAATTCATGTAACAAAACTGGGGGGATAACTTCTTTAAGGTTAGGTTTTTTACCTTGTATTGCTTCTTCTTCTAATTGAATAGTTTTATAATAACTCCATTTAAACAAAACCGAAACAATACAAATAAACCCAAAATCTGGCCAAACAACATCTGGGAATTCAATAGTACAACCTTCATTACATTGCCAGAGCATAAAATCACTTAATCTTGTATGTCCACTTGTTCTTACTAAAATATCTAATGGTTTTACATCTTTGCCAAAATAAAAATTCTCTTCAATTGTAGCCGCTGTGATATCTTCCTTAGATTGTATTTCACCAGCAGTTCGTTTTCCGACTATTGTTTTCACTGAATGGCAGATTTCATCACGAGCAGTATAGGGGAAGCAAACATGTAAGGTTTTAGTTGATGATTTTTCACTTGTGACTTGTTCAATATATTCTAAATCCTTTAAAATATCAGGGGGGATAAAGGAACGGTTGCCAATTATTTTAATACATACTTTATTGTATCTAGCGTATGATTTTTCATGTTCAGAAATCATTTTAAGTTTATCACGAAGCATGCCAAATAATGTATCCACTTCTTCTTTAGACCGATTGAAATTTTCAAGAGAAAAGGCATAAATTGTAACTTGATCGATCCCAATCTTGTAACAAACTTCAAGGACCTGATGATAGTTAGTACTGATGTTGTTTTTTTAAAGTCAATTGTTATTTTGGTAGTACAAACTTTGACTAACGCGTTAGCTCCTGCCAAATGTCCATCTTTCAAAGGTAAACGATGATTCTTGGCATAGGTACGATTACCATCCATTATTAAAGCGATATGATTTGGAACCGGACCTGTTTTCATGATTCCGATAATGAAATCTTCAATAAAACCAACAATGTAAGCAAATAAGGGGAATTGCACGATTATCCGGATTAACGAGTTTACTGAATATGGAACATAGTTATTAGTTGTCATTGTGACTATATATTCTTGAACTCCTGGTTTGATTTGTTATGGGTTCAAGTGTAGTTGTTAAAAATATTTACAACCAAAAAACGGGTAAATTTTTTAGAGAAAACATGTTTTTTGGTTGCAAATAAAATTATATTAAGGAGGATATAAATTACAGAAAAGAACAACAGGACAAACAAAGAAAAAGATCTAACTATTGCTGCTTCTTCAAATCAACAGTCTTTATTACCTTTTTAACTTCCTTCTTTTTCTTTTCTCTTACTCTTGCATCATCAATCTTATTTAAATAACCCAAATATACAACAACTTCAGCAATCAATACTAACAACCCAAAGAAAATCGATAATAATAAACGATAACTTACAGGAAGTCCCCATGATGATTCTGTCCAATACCAAATCGTATATGCTACACTACCTACACTTATCAAAATATTAACAATGGTAGTTAATTGATGCTTTAATTCCTTATGCATCTGAGACATAGTTAATTGTTCCTCATCCCCTCCATTGTAGTTTACATCATACAATGTTTCATACTCAGGACTTGGGTTAATTAATCGTTTGTATTCACGTTCCTTCTCCTCTAATCTTAGCCTTTCCATTAATTCTAAATATTCTTTGGTTTTTGCTTTTATTGGGGTTATATTTTTATTAGGAATGCTTAACTTTGTTAGTTTGATAAGATCTAATAGTGTATCTGTTGGTTTACATAGTTTATAAAATTCGATTAAATCAGTATGGGTGATGAGTGATTCCTCATTGAGTAATCTACTTTTCAACGATGACGGTATATTGGACGTTGACTCTATTAGTTCTTTTAATGAATCAGTTGCGTGATATCTGGTCATTGCGTGACAACGGGCTTTCACGTGATTTGATGGTATATAAGTATTGTATAATTTCAGAGGATATATATTCCCGGGTTAAGAAAAATCAACCTGTATGGCAATGTTGTCTTTTTTTCGGTACTTCTGTTGGAGAACTTTTTTGCAGGGTCTCGTTATTTCGTAACCATTTAATTGTGAAAAAGAAACAAGAGATGTAGAGATGCTTGTGATTTTAGCTGAAATATCATAACCACTGGCCAGACGCGATCTTTCACAGTTAGGTACAATTTAAACTTGGGAAATTTGATTTGGGAGAGGGTTATTCTTGCAGTGTGTTTGTATAATTAGTAAATCGTAAATTTTGTTGTACTTGCCTTGAGTCAACTTTCTTGTTTCTTGGATTAGAAAAATGACAGCCGATGCAAAAAGTATAATTCACAATGTGAAATGTCCCAATTTAGGAAACAACTGGTAAAATTTCTTAAGGGGAACTGGAAAAGGTCAGGAAAAGTCGTTTGATTTTCCCCCAGAAAATAAATTTTTAAGAAATCGGTGCACTTCCCCCAAGGGATTTAGGTTTGGATCGAACCACAAATTCTTAACCCTGGGATCATTTTTTGAAATTTAATTATAAATTAAATGGATTTACACCATTTGTGATTTACCTATTAGTAGTTAGGGAGTTATTTGTGATATAGCACAAATTCTCGATTTTAAAGTTCTACTGTTCAACGTCAAAGATAAACCTTCACAGTACGCCAAGTTTTTTAAGAAACTCCCCTGTCGTCACCACTACTACTTTGAGATTTGTACGATAAATTCTGGTTATAAGTTTGAATCATTTTCTTCGAGGTTCTGTAACCAATTACTGTTTAGTCCAACTTGTATCCCAGATTCAAATTTGCAAATACGCAACTCGCACGACCTTTTTTTATTGTTTACCTTTTCGCCTAATTAATTTGTACACTAAAATTTAAAAAATTTAAAAAATTGATATGCCTGATCCAAACACACTGTTTGATCTGCAGTTATCTTCTACTTCAACCAAGGAACAGAAGAAAGTAAGTGCTAGGAAAAGTTTCAAGAATTTTAATCAAGGCATTAAAAAACGATTTAAAATGTTGAAATCGTCAGTACCAACAGTTGCTACAACTTCACCCACCAAAAAGGCCAACACTTCAATTAACAACAACAAAGTTGCTGACAGAAGTATTGGGTCGATAGATTCCATTCATTCCATCAATTCAAGTGCTTCTGAATCAAGAAAGAGACAATCTAAAAGGGATGACGCCATCAGAAGAAGAATAGAAAATGATTTAAATAAAAAGAAAAAGAGTGGCGTTGCGTCATCTAGAAAGAGACGAGCTTATCAAGCAGGTACAGTAATGTCACTTAAACCAAATGATCCTATTGCCTGTAAGACTTCTAGTACCGTGTATGAAATTTCCCAATTAATGACGGCAAAACGGGAAAATTGTATTCTTGTGATTAATGAATCTGGAGAATTAATGGGTATATTCACAGCTAAAGATTTAGCATTTAGAGTGGTTGGAGCTGGGTTGAATGCTTCATCGGTTACTATTGATCAAATTATGACTCCTAATCCTATTTGTGCTTATTCTAATCAACCAGCTTCTGAAGCTTTGACTTTAATGGTGGAAAGAGGGTTTAGACATTTACCGGTATTGGATGAAGAAAATAATCAAATTCTTGGTATTTTGGATATTACTAAATGTTATGAACAACAAATGGAAAAATTGGAAAGAATACATTCTTCAGCAAATCAGTTGGATAATGCCTTGACTTCAGTACATAATGAAACAGGGATTGAAGAGCATCCATTACCCATATATCAATATTTTGAAACTTTAAAACAAAAATTGAATAGTCCTACTTTGGAAAGTGTGCTTGATTTTTCTACTGGTCCAGTTTTCACTAATGTTAAAGCTTCGGTATATGAGGCGACTATTTTAATGAAGGAAAATAGAACAACTGCAGTGTTGATTAAGGATACAAATGATGAAGTTGCGGGTATTTTCACTTCTAAAGATGTAGTTTTACGAGTGATTGCTGCTGGGTTAGATCCCAAGACATGTTCAATTGTAAGAGTAATGACCCCACATCCAGATGTGGCTAATGTTAATCTTCCAGTTCAACAAGCACTTCGACAAATGCTTGAAGGTCATTATTTGAATTTACCGGTTGTAGGACAAGAACAAGAAATTATTGGTATTGTTGATGTTTTGAGATTAACTTATGTTACATTGAATCAAATTAAACAAGTTGAAAGTAGTGATGTGTCGATCACAGCTAGTCAATCTGGGTTAGATTCATCTCAGGGTCAAAATTCTAGTTCTGGACCGGCTTGGAACAAATTTTGGACTTCATTTGATCATCAACATCTTGATGATAATGATTCTGTACATTCTGATTCAATTTCAGCAGGTGGGAGAAGCACTAATAAGGAATTGAATACCGCGTATACTGGGTCTATTCTCCCACCACCTGATGTGACTCCATCTGAGATTCACCAGTTTGATATTGGTCCTTCAGATTCAATCTCATATACTGGTGGTAAGTCCTTTTCAGAAACACGCGGTGAAGACGGGATTGGGCCAACCACAATCACAGGAACAACTGCAGTTCCAGAAGAAATTGATCCACCATTCACATTCAAGTTTAAATCTCCAGGAATTGAAAACCGAGTGAATAGAATCACAGTACGTGGTAGTGAGGGTGTTGAAAAGTTACGAGAATTAATTGATCAAAAATTAATAGATAAAGATTTCAGTAGTTTGAAAATTGACCGACCAATTGAATCATCATCGGCGAAATCTGTCACATCTTCCAATACTTTCCAGTTAGATGAAACTATTTATGCAATCAGTTATATTGACGATGAAGGAGATGTTGTGTCTATAACATCCAATACTGATTTAGTGGAGTGTATTCGTATAAATCAGAAATTAAAGAATGAAAAGGCTGACTTGTACCTTCACAATTTACATGATCCGGTTGTGGTTGTTAAGCCAGTTGTTGAGAAGAAGAAGAAAGAACTACATAATGAAACTATAGTCAAGGGGGTGTCTAATGAAGTACTTATTTCAGGAGTGGTTGCTGTATTGGCATCTTCGGTTATCCTTGGATTTGTACTTCGTAGAAAGTAGATGTGTATTTATATATTCCTATTTAATATTTTAGAAATGTTTATCCGTTATTTCTCGGTAGATCTAACCGACAATTTTTTTTTCTTGTCTTTTTTTCTTAAGCTCATAACCAACCAAACAGTTTGATTTACTAAGCAAGAGAGACGATGACAACTGCAATTGTTGGTGCTTTGGCGTGTCAAAAGAATTCATTCTTGAAAGTTTTCAATACCACAGTAATCTCCAGTTTTGAATTTGTTCCTCCTGCTACTCCAAGGGACAAACAAAACAAAAACAAGAAATCTTCAACACCTGAGGTCAAACAGATTGAATATGGTGTTGAATTAAAAGACACAATCTTGTTCCCTGAAGGTGGTGGCCAACCGTTTGATAGGGGAACTATCACTTTACCAAATAACAAGGAAGTTAATGTCAAGTCGGTGATTCGTGACAAGTTAAAGGCTATTCATATTACTGATGAGTTAATTGAGCCTGGCACCGAAGTCACGTTGAAAGTAGATTGGAATAGACGGATTGATATTATGCAACAACACACGGGTCAACATTTACTTTCAGCTGTGTTTGACACGTATAATCTCGAAACTTTAAGTTGGTCAATGGGTGATGTTATAAACTATATCGAATTACCAGAAAAAGTATCCGATGAAGTTGTCGCTGAAGTAAACACCAAAGTCAATCAGTTAATCTTGGAAAACCACGAGATTAACGTTGTGACTCCGGATGAACATGGTCATGAAGTTGACGTGACTCATTTGCCAGATGATTACGACTTGTCCAAGGGGATTATTCGTATTGTTAAAATTGGTGATTTGGATGCTAATCCATGTTGTGGAACTCATTTAACTTCCACGGGTCAAATCCAAACAATTGCACTTTTACATCAAGTTGGTGTTAGAGGTGGACACTCTAGGTTGTTTTTCACTTGTGGGAATCGTGTTTCTAGTTATTTAAGAAAAGAACATGATATATTAAAGGATGTATCTGGAAGTCAATTAAGTTGTCAAATTGAAGAAGTTGTTGATAAAGTAGCTCAATTGAATAAAAGTTATCGTAAGTCAAACTCAATGGTATCAGGTTTACTTAAGGAAATTGCCAATATGGAAGCAAATAGACTTTATACCAAATTTCAAAATGTTGATAATTCACTTGGTTACGTTTATCGAGCTGATAATAATCCTGAATATTTAACATTAATACAAAAGGAAATTGCCACTTTAATTAACACGAACAAAAGTACAAGCGTTGATTTGACTTCTAAAAACACTCTTGTATTGATTAATGGTGATTATCCATCTGGAAATGGAGGTATGGTTAAAGTTATGGGTCCAAAGGCTGAAGAAATACAAGCTGAATTAAAGAAAAGATTGTCTCAATTAAAAGGTGGTGGGAAAGGTGCTTCATTCCAAGGAAAAATCCCCAAATATGAAAAGGGAGAATTAGAGTCGGTGTTGTTATATTTGGATACTATTTGTAATTAAGATATGTACATGAATAGAATAAATTGTAAATACAAACTGTCTAACGCTTGACCCAGGTTGGTGATTTTCTGGCCTTAACTTTACCTGGTTTCTTTCTTTCAACAACTCTAGCATCACTAGTCATTAACCCAGCCTTGGACAATCTACTCTTTAATAATGGATTGAAAACAACCAATGCCTTGGCTATAGAATACATGATAGATTCAGATTGACCAGTAAATCCACCACCAGATACCGTGGCAAATACATTATACTGAGACAATTGTTCAATTACTTGGAATGGGTATACAATCTTTTCCCGTTCCACTTCACTATTAAAGTATTGAGTTAAAGGTTTACCATTAACAAGAATTGAACCTTCACCTCTCACCATATAAACTTCAGCTCTAGCATTTTTTCTTTTAGCTTTACCATGAGCTCTTCCAAATTCATCCAATTCTTTTATTTTTTTTTGATTTAATAAACGTTGAGTACTATCAACACGATATTCATTTAAAGTCTCAATGACATATTGGGGCATCAATTGTAAATCAATACTTCTTAATCTATTCAAAATTTCAAGAACTTCGTCAAAATCACGTCTCTTGACTCTTTTACCAGATCCACATCTTTCAGCATAAGTGTCAAATGAAATGAACTTCTCCGCAGCAAATTCTTCAACTGGGACTCGACGAGTAGGTATTGAACTAGCTCTAGTCAATACATCTTTTAATTTAGTCATAATATCATCATGTACTGGATTCCCACCATAAAATGCAGGATAAGCAGGAATTATTCTTAATCTTTCAAATTCTCGTGTCTTTGCCAAGTCCAATTTTGGTACTTCGGGTTCCTTGAATTGATCTCTAAATGATTTACGAGTTGGTTGCTCTTGTGGTTGTTCCTCTTGTTGTTCTTGTTGTTGTTGTTGCTGACTTGTCTCGTTTAATCGCACACAAGTTCTCATAAACCCTCTGGTTTGAGACATTGGTAGTCTCCTAAACATAGTAAGACCTTTCCACGACATTATTCCCAATACCTTGGCTGTTATCTATAAAGCTTTGCTTAAGGTGTTGCTAAAAGTTGAAATTTTTTTCTTTCAAATTCAATAGGAAAAAATTTCCGGGAATTTCACACGACCTGAAGTTACCGCGACATTGTAAAGTATGTCGCAACAAGCTTTTACGACATTATTTTACATTTCCTGCATGGTGGTTGAAACAACGCGCGCAAGAAATGGGGGATTTTTTTTCGGTTGGTTTTGCTTGTTTTAAAAAAAAAACAAAAGCTAAAAATCTGCTGGTTTTTGCCTTCTTGACTCACATTCCCTTATTTCGTATCAATTAACTACTGCCAAATTAGGTTTACAAACTCCCGTCATGTTAAGATCATTTACTCGTTCCCTTTCTGCATCTGCTCCAAGATTAACCTTTGCCAGAGCCACCATTGTTGGTAATGTAGGAAAGTTTGATTTTCATGAAACTGAAAAAGGTGTAAAATATGTTAGATATGCCCTTGCCGTTGACAAATACGCTGGTAAGGATAACGAAGCAAAAGAAGCCAATTGGTTCAATATCACTGCGTTTGACGAGAAGCAACGTCTTAGGTTGGAAAAAACCTTGAGAATTGGTAACACAATGTTTGTTGAAGCTCATATTCAACCCACCAAGTATGTTGCTGAAGATGGTAAAACCATCCATGGCACTAGTTTTATCCATCGTAGTTTTGAAGTTATTAGATTTGGTAAAAAGCCAGCTGATGCGTCTGAAATTCCCGCTGAAGAAGAATCCCAATAAATGTTTGTGTGCTTACGCTTGATTGGTTGAATTTGTTTTTTGTAGTACTATCCCAGAGTTTAAGAGTATACCCCTTTAGAAAAGGTTATTTTTCGGCTTATGTAAGTATTTGCTTGTAATATCCTTTAAAGTTTATTATTACTCTCATATATATTTTCAATATATATTTCTATAAACGTCGATTTATTTGATCTGTAGGTCGTATCTTTAGAGCTTAATCTAAATTAATGTAAATCTCAAACTTTGGTTAAAAGTATATCCGAATGTACAGTAGTTTTGTCGGTTCGACTTCCTGCGACATACTGCAAGTCAATCTCAGACAGAAGATAATAATGATAATTGAATATATATTTAAAATAATACAAGAATGGTAATCCATGAGAATTATACAATGAAAAAATTACATTAACTACACTACTTTTCTTTGACCCCACCGTTTAATTTGTATGAGACGACTCAACTGGTGAAGAAGGAGCATTCAACAAATCTCGTAAATTAGCCATTGCTCGATGAGGAGCAGGACCAGGATCTCTCACAGGAGCAGTTTCATATTTTGGTTCTGTCTTGACGGGACTAGAATCATTATTTAAAAGACTCATAATTGAACTTCGTTGATGCGGGGTTTGTAATTGTGGTGGCGACTGATATGTCACTGAATCGTCGGCAAGTAAATTACTGATAGCTGGACGAACATGATGCTTGACTTGTGGTTGAGATGGTTGCACAGAGTTAACAATGGAAGGAATGGTATGTTGAAATGTACTAGTTGAAATATATGGTTGTTGTTGTTGCGTTATTGTTACACCTGGACCTGAACTTTCATGATTTGAATCCAAACCATAGATGGAATGAGCAGCACCAATCAGTTGAACCGTTGGCTTTACTTCAACATCTTCCGAACCGGCATTTAAAACAGCGGCAAATTTAGCAGCCAATCTCTTATTGGCACGTTCAGCAATAACATTCCAACCATTCTTCTCAGCTTTCCTTTGATAAAAATTACGAACCATAGTTGCGGTTTTAGTAGACAATTGATCGGCGATCGTGGTCCATTTTGTTCCAAATTCTTCTAAAAGCTTAGGAAATGCATTTGATTCAGTAATACTCCAATAACTAGAAATGGTCTTACGACGATTATCAAGACCACCAAAATCAGACCCTTGACTATAACTAGGAATTTCAGCAGGAGTGGTGGATACAATGTCAGATCGTAACAACAATTTATCCGATTCATTATTCTCACTCATTGTTGATCCATTTGTTGGCAATTGTCCTGGCTGTGAAACTTGATCTTCATCATCTTTCTTGAGTACACCCTTCTGCTTCTTCCTAAGTTGTACATCTACATTGGGCTGTTTTTCCTTTGATTTGTCAAACACAGATGCAGCTGCCCGTTTTCTTCTTCCTGTCTCGGTATATAGTTCTTCCTCGGCAAATGGTGTTATATCAGTACCTTCAAAAACCGGTGGTGTGACTTCAGTAGTTGTATTCTCCATTTCTGAAGTAGTTTCATCAGTAGCTTGTTCAAGATTAGGAGGTTCCTCATTGATAGGAGTTGACACTGGAGTTTGGGATACATTTCGTGAACGGGCAGATCTACCTCTTCTCTTTTTAGATGCCTTCTTTTTAAACTGAATCAACAATTGCTTATAATTGACCAATTTCTTAGTGATGTAATAATGATCTACACATTCAGATGAAGTTCTAATTCCACCCATATGACGAGAAATAGCACCAAACCGTTTAGGATATAAACAAAACCCTTCACAGAATAATTCATGTTCACGTTCAGAAAAATTGGAAAGAAAAGAATAATGTAACCGTTGACTCCATTCAGATTTATCATGAACAATATTATTTGCATCCATAAATTTAATTTCACGACGTTCAACTGGATCTAATATCAAATCAGGAATTGGAGCCGCCACTCTTTCAGCCTTGACTAAAGGATGTTCATCTTCTTCTTGACCCAACGACAATAATATTTCTTGAAACTCAGCTTCTGTTGTAACCAAATCTCCATGACGTCTACTTCTTCGTGATGAAACAGTGGGTAAATCCAACGTACTTGCTGGAGGTGATCCAAACGCTTCCTTTTGTTGTTGCTGTTGTTGTTGCAATTGAAGTTGATTCTGTTTACGTAAATCAGAAGAATCGATCTCTCTTCTCATTTCATCATCAGCTGGGTGCAAAATATGTAATTGTTGATCCATTTTAACTCGTTCACTCTCCCATGTCTTTAATCTCTCAGAATATTCAATCCATAATGCAGTTCTCTTTTTATGAATCTTATCACTCTTATCCTTAAGTCTATCAATTAATTTACTCTTGATCTGAATAAAGAACTTGAAATTATCATTGAACAAGGGGAATTCTTCAAGATTAGTTATAGGCTTAGCCAATGAGTATTTCAAATATGCCGATCCATTCTTTGAATTTTCTTTTGTCTCCAACTCAAATTTCTTCTTCAATGCTTCAAACTCAGTTTCTAACTTGTTCAATGGATATTTACAACCCTCAGGATAATAATCTTCATTTTCAGGCTGGGGTTGGATGATTACTTCAGGTTTGGGCTCTATTTTCAATGGTTCAACTTTAGGAATAGGTTCAACTTTTGTCGGAACTTCAATTTTCAAAATTTGCTCATTATCAGTTTCTGGATTGCCTTCATTCAATTTCAACTCGGATGCTTCAAACGAATCGTCTTCTTCTTCTTCATCTTCTTCCTCCTCCTCGTCTTCTTCATTATCGTCTCGGTCTTCTTCCTCTTCTTCCTCGGCTTCTATATCCTCGTCCTTTCCTTCAACTTCCTTCTGATCACTTTCTACTGTTTGTGTCAACTTTTGCTCTTCGTCTTTCCCGGAGATCTCTTCCTTGGACTTATATGATGATGATTCGTTGGTTAAACTTGTTCTCTCTTTCCTGGGTTCATACTTCAGTCCAAATCTACGCTTATCATCTCGTGGTGTAGGGTATTCATGATAACTTCTCTTCAATGATGAGTAACGGTCAACTAGCTTAGGATTGGAATACAATGATGACATAGAAGAATAACGGGATGGATAATATGTATCTGCTGCAGTAGATGAGGCTCCACCAACACGAGCAGGTTTTCCTGCACCAATCGGCACAGTATTACTCCCCGAGACTGTACCGAATGAATTAGTTGCACCTCGTATTCTATCTTTTGAACTATACCTCAATGAATTTGTTAACGAGCTTCTATTAGTTTTCCATTTACTAGTATTTATCGCAGCTGAAGCTGTTGTTGAATTGGGTGAATGTGATGGGTCTTGAACATAAGAATCATATCTCTCTTTATTACTTCTAAATTCTGATCCATTTGACAATCGATGGTATTGTTGGTAGTATGATCCAGACAGAGGACCTGATCCAGATAGTGATGCCTGGCCTCCTGAGAGTGTTTGTTTGTTGGAAGTTGACAATCGGGAATCACCACTTGATTTACGTTCAGTTCTCCAACCAGAACCAGCTTCGCCTCGATAATAATCGTTGGAATAACCTCCATAGCTGGGATAATAATATGATGAAGAGGCAGAATAAGAAGCATTAGTGGAATCTCCCGCACCAGTGGCCGTGGGGTTATTTCCATTTGGCGGTATATTCGGTCCACCAGTTAGACTTCGCCTTGTAAAGGACTTGTGTGACGGAGTTGTTGATGATGTTGTCGGTACATTGTAATCTTTTGAATGTGTTAATGAAGAGGATCCAGGTCCATTACTTTTATAATCTCGCCTTGATGAAGTTGTTGTTGTACCAGGAACAGCACCAGACTGGGTATTTACAGGAGGTAAGGATGAAGAAGCGGCTGTGGAGGATGACGGGGCGGTTGCATTTGAATTTGAAAGTGAATAAAAGTTTTTCCTTCGTGATTTACCATAGTCTGTGTATTCATTTCGATCATTATATCGTGAATTCGGGGGGTATCCTCGCAGATTAGAGGACGACATTATATATTCTTGAATGACAGTATCTTGGGTTGATTATATTAATAATTGATGGAATTTAGATATAATGTAGACCTTTTCTTTATGGTTCCTTCTTTTGGTGTTATGTTATGTACAAAGGCAAAAAAGGAGGATTGAATTGGAATTAAGCTAAAGGAAAAGGTATAAATAACACAAAATTTTTTAAACAAAAATCAAACTAATAATGTACAAATGGGGACAACCAAATTCTCTTTTTCTAAAAAAGGGGGCTAATTAATGATGTGTTTGTTGTTTGTTTACTCTTGTTTATTGCTGTCTATTCATTTAAGAATGTTTTTTGGTTGTAAGTTTTTCCCTGGCTGACTGTTCCACTAATCGTTTACTCTTTTCGTGATAAGTCTCTCTGGTAGATAATATTTGATATATGTAGGAACGTACAATCTACTAGGTATAAAACTTATATAAAGACTTATTGATTGCACAGAATATGTGTAGGTAGTTATTATATAAAATAGGATAATATAAATGTCTCAATTTGTCATTTTCTTTTTTTCCTGTTTATTTGACTTTCAAAAAAAAACAAGATTTTTTCTACTGTTTGTATGACTATTTTCCTTCCTTTTTTTCTTTTTTTTTTTTAGGATTAAAAAACTGGCTGGTGTTTTTGCTTCTTTTAGTTGGAGCGTTTTACGTTGTGCTTTTTGACGTCGTGCACATGCACAATTTACAATTGGTGTGTGTAATTATTACCCTTCTATTTTCCTTTTAGTGTAAGGTTATTTCCTAAAATATTATTTAACATTGGCTGATATTGTGTGCATATCAGGTTGTAATTTGCAGGAACTGAGGGAAGGGTCAGTAAATAGATCCGTTATATTGGCCGTATATCCAAACAAACGGTAGTACATGGACCCAGAGTTCATAACCAAGTGTCAACTGGCCAATAAGGCACAAAATAAGGGTTCCTGGTGTTGCATATTTTAGTAATTCCCCTGAAAGCTTTGCCCCTTTATCCTCTCGTTGAATAATATTGGATGTGGTACTATTAAGAAGTTGCTACTACTATATTTATTACAATATTAAGTTACTGATACATTAATGTTCTATAAATCTAACTTATGGTTCTAATTACAACTTTTCAACACTCTCTTTAATAACCCAATCTCCTCAATACTTTTAACAATATCATCATAACTAACATTTAGTTTGATTATTTTATTTCCCATACCAACATTACCAGCCCCACTATTTTTCTTTGACTTGTCATTTATAACAACACAACTAGAACTTTCCAAGGCTGATATAATCTCAATAAATTCTCCAATTTTAAGTATCCCCAATAAATTATTAGCATCTTTTTGTTTTCTATAATAATCATAAAATGAATTCACTGACAAATCACCCTTACCTATATTCTCCAATTGATAATTGAATAAATGACATAATAAAGCTTTCTGTAAAAGATTTAAATTTGAAATTGAATTATTATCAAATGATAATGTACATACTTTTGCAATATGAGGAATCATTACCTTGGGATACTCCGAGCTATTAAAATCAGTATAGGTTTGAAATGGAGGAAGATTTCGTTCAACCAATTCTATACTTTTATAACAAATATCAAATGCTTTTCTTAAATCACCGGAAATACTGGCACTTTTCCTGGAACATAATTGAATCGCCAGAGGGTGAAATATTGGAAAAGTATCACCACTGGCTGGAACCAAACTTTTCAATCGTGATATTATTATGGATTTAATTTGGTCGGCAGTATATGGTAAGAATTGTAATGTTTCTGGACTTAAGTTATTTCGTATCAAACGAGGTAAAAACTTATCTGTCAAATCAAGGGTGTTTGAAATACCAATTATAATCAATTTGATTTTCAAATTGTGAGAATTATTGATATTTGATGCTTGGAATAATTCAAATAAAACTTGTTGATCTCGCGTAATTAATGAATCTAATTCGTCAAGAACAACAATAATACTTTTCAATTCGTCTTGCTCTTTATTCAATGTCTTGAAAAATAACTCAGAATCCATTTTCTTATGTCCTATATGTAAATTACCAAAAACATCTCGAGCTATTTCGTGAAATATATTTTCCGGATTATTTAAAGTCATACAATTAATATTTACAATTTTAAACCCTGGTTCGACAATTCTCTTCATAGTTAATTTAACCTGTTCAGTTTTCCCCGTACCTGGTGGTCCGGAAATATATAAATTGTTACAAACATTCAACTTCAAACTATAACTAATAAATTCATGTAAATATTTTCCTTCAACATCACGACTAACCAAACAATCACCGGTATTGTTGGAAAAATTGTATCCACGTTGAAATAAAGCTTTGGCACGAGAATAGATCGAAGTGGCAGCAACAAGAGGTTGGAATAACTTGGTCACGGCCTTGGGTTTGGAAATCTGTATATTATCATCAAGTTTCTGTTTCTTGGTGGGGGTGCGGGAGGGAGTATCCAATTGATGATTAGTGATATCTCTAATGGTCCTCTTGGTTGGTGTTCTGGTTGGGGAGATCATGATGACTGTACTGAAGTAAAGAGATATAAATTTTTACCAAATTTCACACGTTAAAAGGAAATAGGTTACATCTTTATAATACTAATAGTGGATTTTGTGTAAAGAATGAGAGACACGAAATGTTTAAATTATACGCGTACAATTTAATTACGCATTTTTTTATTTTTTTTGCTTACACTGTTAATTTTTCCCAATTAGGAAATCTAATAGAAAATGCCCTAAATATCAACTTGACAACGACTCAAGGATACGCCAATAGAAAATAAACTGCTACCTCACAATTTAACTAATATAACTCTGTAGTTGATGTGGAAATCGATTTCAGAGACAAAAGTACTGTTTTAGGTAAAGCAGAGACTCTTTGATCATAATCTGACTTTACTATTTGAATAATCTTTTCGATATTTTCACTAGTAAAATCATATATTTTTTCACCACGGTAAACCCTACCCAATCGTACTTTCCCTCGTTCTGTAAAATGTACATAGTATTCCATATACCAATCCATACGTCTTCTATGAGCTGCCTCTCGTTTCACATCTTTGTCGCCCATCAATATTAACTCAAAAAACGATTCATCGATAGACACATTCTTGCTTTGTTTCATGGTATTGAATATGTCAATATTTGATATATAGAATGGAGTAACTAATTTCTCTTCGTACACTACTGGGGTTGGGAAATATCGACAAACTTCAGCCTTATCCATATTTTTAAAAATAGAACTCAAAACTGGACTTTGTAAGCATTTATCACAGTTGGATAAAACCATACAATCCAACCTTTCCAACATGGCTTTTTTAATTGTATCCATTACAATTTGGATATTTTGATGCGAGAATTCAAACACTTGAATATCATTAAAACTTTTCCTCGTTTGTCTTAATATCATGGTAGCTTGATTTGTGACTTGTAAATAATGTTGTCTTTTCCCATCGGCTATTCTAACTTCATGTTTCATAAGTTCTATATCATTCTCTATTGGGATTATATCAAACCAAGTCCGATCTATCCAGTCGGGAACTTTGAATTTTAAATCTACCGGAATGTAAAACGATATTATATTATCCAATAGTTCCTGATTGGATTCTTCTTCCTCGTGGTAATATTCTAAATATTCCCTTATAAAACTGGCAGGGAAGTCTCCATTATCCTTATCCCAAGGCTCGTCTTTTAGTTTATACGTATATTGATCATGGGAGTTTAATTTTATTAAATACACGACATTATAGATATCCCTTGATCTGTGAATTAAATCAATCATTATTTCTTCGTCATTGTTCACGTTCACAAAATCGTATCGGTTGTATTGTTCAATGTCGGCACTAAAAGGATATGCACCAAATATATCTTCGGGAGTTGGTGCTTCACATTTCATCAAGTACATTAACACCTTTTTACTCATTGTAAATAATTTCAATCTTATTTTTACAAAGAAGCATGCTCTTGAAGTTAGATCAGCTTAACATAATTTTTTTTACGATTTACATTAGTTATATAAGTACAAGAATTCCAGGGTGAATAATTAATCCATTCAAAATAAATAGTGCAATTTTTAGAATTTTTGCTCCCACGAGGCCATTGTTACATGCAGAACTTCTAATGTTAGGTTAAATAAGATTTCTTATCAGAACTTGGGGAAGCCCCTATCTAGATTCCGTTCTGAGGAGGATACAGTTCCTTTACTGATGTTTCAGTGATTTATTTGCCGTGTTCTATACTGTTCCACCCATCCAGGCAAATATAATTTAGACAATTAGCCAAAACGTTTTTTTCCCTTTGTGTAAATTGATAAAATAATTCAAATAATACTTTTGAAAAAATATTCTATATTAGAAATAGTATAACGAAATCAGGTGCTATTTCTCATGGTGATTCTCTAACATAATAGAATATTATGTCGTATTTCTTATTTAATATAGTACACTCCGCTCGCTAGGAAAGATACTCAACTCTTACGACATCTAAGTATCTTCCAAAATCCAATGCATGAAGAGATATCTTGATGGTTCACCAATTTTTTATTGCAAACAATAACTTATTAGTAAATACTAGCTAAGAGACAAACGACAAACCCCACGCTAGCTTCGTTTTATAAGATAATGTAATAAAAATTGCTAGCAACTCAGTTTTAATCCCCTTGACATATTAAATCCGATCAGATTCAGAAAAGCTAAAAAAACAAAAAAAATACACAAAGCTAACAAATAGTTGCAAAATTAAGTTGCAAGGCTTAAACAATTTTAACCACAATTCTATCTGTATAAACAACCGCAAGACATATTATCAGATTTATTAAAAAGACTTAATGTAAGTCACAGTTGGTCATCTTTTGGAGGGTTTTGCTTTTCCAATGCATCTTTTATATATAATCTCCTGAATACAATAATCATATTCCCCAAAATCATATGCCAAAGCTATATTCTTTATTTGTGGGCGCATGGGACGTGTGTTGCAAGGAATAATATAAATATTCTCCTTGCTAGGTCTTCTGATAAAATAACAACACTCATTCACTATTATTTGATTCAATTGTTGGAATCTTGTACCTCCCAGTAATATATTTCCAAGCTGCTTTAAATCATGCAATAGTTCCGGGGAATCATCCTTTCGACATCTTTCCTTGTAAATCCTATCAAATTCCTGTAAACCATGATCCTTGAAACATCTATATCTATATTCGTTGTTGCTCAAGAATAATCTTTGTAATGAACCTTCTTGATGTTTCAAGATATCATTGACCTGAAATGTTTCAACAACTTTACCCACTTTAACAATCCTTAAATACAATGAATACAAGGAATTTGGTTTCAATCTGCTGATCAATCTACCGAATTGAATGTTTCCGCCAATTAGGCAAAGATGTTTTATATTCGTCAATCTGGAGAAAATATCTAACAATTCATCTTTAAGATGTTCCGGATATTTGTCTGGATACCATAAATGAAGTTAAAGAGTGGTCAAATTTTGTAAATTGAAAATATCCTTGAGTTTCTTAATCAGAATGTTCTTTTCAAGATCATACGCAAATGAAATGAACAAATTTTTGATAGGAAACTCAGAGAGTCCAATTGGTAGAAGTTTGTCCAACCTATTTTCATTGCAACCAAGAACTTTCAATTCGGTCAATCCACACAAACCTTCAATTGCTAATAGTTTTTCATCTTCTACAACCTTCATTTGTACAGTTAGTTTTGTGACCAAATTCAACGGTCGAGATTGATTCGATTCTGGAATAGAACTCTTGTTATCTAATACGAGCTTTGTAGAACAGTGATTTTGTTCGCCAAAATTTAAGCTGGGGAAGAGGAACCTGCCAGCTTCATAGTCGATCACTGTATCAATCCAGGGATATAGAAGCCGGGCGTCATCAAAACTGTTATCTTTCCACCTAAAAGTCATGCTTTTGATAAGCTCTACACTTGAATCCTCTTGAAGGCACTCAAGGGATCGCCATTTATTTACAATGGTGTACTTTATATAGAAGGGGGTATATGTCATGGAGGAAATCTGGATAGGAAGATACCGGCAATTATTAACATAAATCGAACTGTACAACTTGGCTTTTCCTAGAAAGTATAGTCTGCGGTTAAAGGTGCAAATATGACAGATGTGGATCTGATTAAGATGACTTAAGATATCAACAAGAAGATGGTCTGGGAGAGACATTATTGTAAGTTTATCGTCGTACAACACATAAGGGCTCTTTTGTTGAATGTCTGACATTTTCGGTTTCTGGGATACCAAACCTATCAGTAGTTTTTGTTTATATATTACTCCTTCTGATTTTCTCAACAGCCCATACAAATTGGTCGTTTGAGAAATATGTAGCGGCCAATTTTTTGCATTCTAGGAATCATGTCATGCAATTTTATGTTATGCAATTTGGGATGCCACAATTCCAAAAGGGAATGACCACCCATAGAAAGATTAATAA
Organism: Spathaspora sp. JA1; assembly: GCA_003676035.1. Classification (NCBI taxonomy): domain Eukaryota; kingdom Fungi; phylum Ascomycota; class Pichiomycetes; order Serinales; family Debaryomycetaceae; genus Spathaspora; species Spathaspora sp. JA1. Next base: position 300,976 of record NSGQ01000008.1, on the reverse strand, counting down.
AGACCCATAACCGTATCAAGTGTTCCACATGCGCTCCTCGGAGTCTTACTTGTATTTATACCATCAAACCAAAAGTTTCATAAACAGAACAAGTTCTGGTTGCAAAAAAAAAACATTAATTAATGCGATATCATTTTATATCTAACTATCAGAAAAATGGTTCCAGTATTGTTGACCCTTCTCTATCAACGCACCAACCTAACTGTTTGCTATCACATGGTCAAGTTCTACTTGTTCAATTCAAACATATTTTAAGTGATATTTCTTCATCATTGGACTTGAAACAGATATAGCTATATATTAAATGCTTCAAAAATAAGGAAAGCATAGAGGAGGTAAATATCAAATGGAAACAGAAATCTTCAGTTACTGATGGCACCTTACAACTGACCAAATTTGAAAAACAGAGAAAAAATGAGTGCTGTTTGGGCTTAGTTGTACAAAAAAAATTAGATACAAAACTTACTTGGTTGTAATCCGATACCAAATTGAATACATGAATAATGTTTTGGTTTACCCAATTCCACGACAGCGTCAATTTTTGAAAAGCAGCTGGTTCTAACCATCTAAAAAACAACGCCAAACCTTACAACTGAGGGCACTAAAATTAAATTACGTATTCGAAAATAGATTCAACCAGTACTGATCAAGTCGAAGATCCAACTCATCATGAACATAAAATCAAAGATTATGAACTGCAACTCAACATCAAGATGAAGACGAGGAAAAATGGATCTATAAGAAGTTTAAAGATCTCCATCCATATACACGAGCTGTAATTATTTCCATCTGTGCCACAATTTTTACAGGGGCACTGGCGTTGTTTTTTAGATGGTTAGAACCAGCTGCTTTTCAAGAATTGACGCTGTCGTGGGATTGGTTAAAACAAAACACTGTTCATGTATTCAATTTGGTATCTGATTGTGTAGTGGAAGTATTCCAAAAGTATTTTTAGCGCTGTGGCTTTGTTTATAGTTCTTAATATATATTGATTCTATATAATAATCATCTTCTTCAAGATCAACATCACAACCCGTTCTATAGTGGCAGAAGTGGGTTCTCTTCTTCTTTATTCTATCACTTAATAATATATGTTTCAAGTAAATAAATCATTCCAAAGCTTTATTGTTATTTGTACACATTAAGGTGTTGCAAGGAATAATATAAATATTCTCCTTGCTGTGTCTTCTGATCAAATAACAACAATCATTCAATATTATTTGATTCAATTGTGAGTATGCTGTACCTTCAAATAATGTAATTCTAATTTGCCTTAAATCATGCAATAGCTCTTGGGAATCATCTTTTCGACATTTCACCTTGTAAATCCTATCAAATTCCTGTAAACCATAAAACCTCCCACCTTGGATTGCATTATTACCCAAGTATAATCTTTGTAATGAACCTTCTTGATGTTTCAATATATCATCCATCTGAAATCTTGTAACAACTTTACCCACTTCAGCAATCCTTAAATGCAATGAATACAATGAGTTTGGTTTCAACATTCCGATCAATCGATCAAATTGAATGTTTCCGCTAATTAGTGAAAGATGTTTTATATTCGTCAATCCGGAGAAAATATCTAACAATTCATGTTCAAAATGGTCCGGATATTTGTTTAGAAACCAGAAATGTAGTTCAAGAGTGATCAAATTTTGTAAATTGAAGACATTCTTGAGTTCCTTAATCAGAATATTTCTTTCGATGTCAGCATCAAATGAAATCAACAAATTTTGAATAGGCAAGTGCTTCAATCCAATTGGTAGAAGTTTGTCTTTTCATTGCATCCAAAAACTTTCAAATCGGACAACCCACACAAACTAGCAATTGCTAATAATTTTTCATCTTCTACAACATGTATATGCACAGTTAGTTTAGTTACCCAAGGCGACAGTTGAGATTGATACAATACTGGAATAGAATTATATTGAGATAATATGAATTTTGTAGAATAGCGATTTTGTTTGACAATATATGATCCGATACCTGCCGATTCGTAATCGATTACTGTATCAATCCATGGATATAGATACCGCGCGTTCTCCAAGCTTCCATTTTGCAACCTGAAAATCATACTTTTGATAAGTTTTATATTTGAATTCTCATGAAGCCATTCCTGAGATTCCGATTTATTTACAATCGTGTATTTTAGATAGAATGGCGTGTATGTCATGGCAGAAATCTGGATAGGTAGATCCCTGCAATTATTAACATAAATTGAACGGTACAACTTGGCTTTTCCTAGCATGTATAATCTGCGGTTAACGGTACAAATACGACAGACGTGGAACTGATTAAGTTTATTTAAAATATCAACAAGAAGATGATCGGGGAGCTCCATGATTGTAAGCTTATTGTTGGACAACTTTTGTTTTATTCCTACATTACCCGTTCTAAGTTGTTCAATAAGCCATATGAAGTACATCAACGTGAAGCTTTTAATCAAGTAAAGCCAGCCTCTGCATATGTTTAGAAATAACATTTGGTATTAACTCTGTGGAATTCAATTTGTCGCTTGCAGAATAGCAAGTTTATATTATATGGAGTGGCATAACAATAAATCGGTACACCGATTGACCGGTCTGTTCCTCTTCTGCAGAAACATAACAAGAAGTATGCCGATAAAATGGGAGTATTTACCCATAGCATGACCATCAAGAATCCAGAATAACATACTGATTGTTGTCCCGGAGGAATAGCATTATACTAACCAATCCCAGGGGTATGGGGCATCCTGTATGAGGCTGTTACTATCTTATGTAAAGGTATTATTCAACTGGTAAAATAGGACAGGTAGATACTGCATTAAGGTTGTACAAAAAGCACACAGCAGTCTATTTCGTCTTCCTCCACCAAGGTTCTTCTTGTTTGGAGCCAGATTCACTCAGATCATTCAATATGGATCTATCTTGCAATTCTTCTGTCATTTTTCTTTCTTTTGGCCCCATTCTCTCCATCCACTTCTCCATCCGTTCGGTCAATTCATCGGTTTTCTTCATCATTTCTGTTTCTTTGCTTCTAGTCTCAGTTCTGGTCTCGGCTTTGAGCTCTGCTTGACTGTCAGTTACTTTTAACCTCGTATCTTCAATTCCTTGCCCCGTCCCTTGGTCAGCTTCACCGGTAGGGTCGGTTATCCTAGTATTATTTGCTCGTTCATTGAATTTGTTGAAACTCGCTTCAACGATCCGTTGCATCATTTCTTCCATACTCTCATTTTTTGCAGCAGTTGTGTCTTTTGGTATTGGTGTTGATGGTTCTTTAGTTGGCATGATTGTAAATTGGTCTGAGTTGACTATTTGCATCAAACTTTTGGGCTTGATGTTCTTCACGTCTGTGGTAACTCGTCTACATTATCACCAAGACGTAATCGACCATTATTGTACCTAACAACCATTATCTGATTGTTTTTCCTAAAATGGTGAATCCCCACTGGGCTAATTTCCCGAATCGGTTGCAATTGCTTTTTCCCAATTAGAAAAAAAAGAAATCACTTTGTTTATATAGCGGGGATAAATCTTAAAGATAAACAAAAAAAAAAGGGGGCGGGAAAACCTCAATCTACAAATGGATTTTAGATGTTATTTCGTTAAATTTATAGCAATGTATAATTTTTTTTTATATACTTAAAGTGATATTTTTTTTGAGCTTTTCTTAATATGAGTTTATAGTTGTAAGTTGCTATAAAATGAAGGATGCATAAAATAAAAATTGCATCATATAAAAAAAAACCTTTGTAATTTCTAAAATAGAAACACCTTTTTTAAAAATAAAACTTTAGCCAGACCCAAAAAATATTCAATAAAATCGTTGTCATCAAAATCATTCATTCGTTAAAATAAAAATAAAACCTTCATTCAAAAATCATAAGCGTAGTAGTGTACATTATAAATGCAGTAAAAAGTTGTAGTAATATGCAATGGGAATGGTTGAAAATCTCAATTTTAAAAAAATGCGTTAGGTAGTTAGAAAATTACAAGTGATTAGGCAATCTACGCCTTGTATTGAACATCAGACTTGTAATTAACTTGGAAATCATTTCTTAAAACATTCTTTAATTCTTGATTTTCCCTTTGCATTTCTCTAAGAGATTTTCTCAATTGACCATTCTCAGATTGTAAGAATTCTTCAATAACAGTCAAAGCACGATTCTTTCTTTCTAAATCATCCATGCTTAAAACCTTTTCACCTTCTTCATCATCATCCATATCTTCATCATCAGCCATCATGTCTTCGACATCTTGTTTTTGCTCATCCGTCAAGTAAGAGAGTTTATCCTTCATTTCTTCAGTGTCAAGTTCTTGAGATAACTTGCGTCTCTTGTCTTGAAGGTAAGCATCTTGGTAGCTCATCTTGAAAATATAATTAGTATTAAGTTAAGTGTGGGGGGATTGTTTTTTAGTTCGATGTATAAATACAAAGATCTATGTAGGAAAAAGAAAAGGGAAAAATGGAAGGTTGTAAAAAGAGATATGGGGGATTTACAAATATTTATAGTTGATTTTTGAGGGGTGAACACTATCAAGCTATTTTGTGTGGACGTAAAAAAAATTACTCATAGTTTGGGGCTAAGAAAAAGAATGTACGAGTTAGTACGTAAGATTAGATGTTTTGTGTAGTGGGGGGTGAGGAGAGAGGATAATTCCGGATACGGCCAAGAATGGCTAAGTAATACATTGTGGAAACAAATGGAACTCCAAAATTTCATAGCTCCACCTTGGGAACTTGAGAAATTTTAAGTGATGCAATCACCCCACAAAAAAGAAATTTAATTATTTTTATTAACTTCACACTACATTTAATTTTTTCTGCTTCGGCATTCCCCTTTTTTTCCTGGAATTATTCACAAAATTAAAAAAATCACCTTCTTGATCCATAGATTAGAAAATCGGACTACCGTGGACCAAAATATATGAGCGCGCTGGCTGGGAAATGTATGATGCAATTTATAACTTTGTGTAAATTATCTAGGGAATAGTCGTCTCATGATTCCCGGATTAATTTCCAATCATCCTCGCTTGTGAGTAAATATAGGGTGTGTGTTCCTAGTTAGGAAATGCTAATCTCATCTTGTTTACGAGTTTCAAAAATGTTGGCAAAAGGTTTTGCAAGTTTTACATATTCTATGAATATTTATTATAAGATACCATCTCTATTGTTGGCTAAATTCGGCAGAAATAAAGGGGTACATTCTAATAACGATTGATGTTGACATTGTAAAGAATACCCACATATTGTATTACATCATTATTTCCACAACTATTGTGTCAGAAAAACTACACACATATTATTTTTATGGTTTTGCATGCATATTTTGTTGATCCATATTTCCCCGTTTAAATTTCTATTGCCTTGGCAAAAATAATTTCCTAACAAGTAGTCCCCTGTCGTACAAAAATTCTAATCCGAGAATTCCCCTCTACCAGATCATATCTTTTTTAAACTTTACCTCTCATGGTAAATATGATATCATCAGTCATGTACTATTAGATCCAATTAGCCTTAACTGTGGGTTTCAAGTAAACAATCTAGTTATTTTTTACATCGTTGTTCACGTAATTTCAAATTTTCTTTTCCAATATATCTTTCAAATATTGTTGTAAAGTTGGATTTTTCCTCGTCACCATGAAAAGATCCAGAGGATTAATAACATCTCTACCTGCATGTTCAGCAAACATTTCAAGATCTTCACCTAAACTGATTATTTGATTATATACTAATTCAACCAAGGAAGAAATGAATGTAGGTGTAGCAAACACAGGAGTTTCGTCTTGGTTGGCATTAGTTTCTTTCATGGTTTTCAATTGCTCTTCTATTATTTTGGCCACATGTAAGTATATAGCTGCTTTTAATTGCACTGCTATCTCATCTTTAGTATATTTTGCCATCGTTAAATAAGGGATATGGAACTGTGTATGGATATATGTGGATGTAGGATACGCGTTACCAGGTACAGTCTTTATTATTTTTTTTCAAACTAATGCGACATTAATTTTCAAACTATGCGAGACATTTTTTTCAAACCGACCAGAAGAATTATTTCAAA
>NSGQ01000008.1:108741-292870 GCA_003676035.1 Spathaspora sp. JA1 | reverse complement strand
TATTTCTTCCCGCTAGTTCGAAAATTATTCTCCGCCAGGTTTGAAAATAAATGTCGCGTTGGTTTGAAAAAAAATAATAAAGACTGTAGATTGTGTACTTTTTTCTGGTAGAGAAAAATCGAAGAATCAGGACCTGCATATTAAGCCATCACTCAGCTAAACCCTATAAATTTGTAAGCAGCAGCTGATTGTACTATTACTCATTAATACTCAATGAGTGTCCCTTAGTAGGTTAAAAGTGTTTGGCATTTGGGAAAGCAAAGTCATAACTCAAACCCCAGCTCAATTGAAAACGAGAAATTGATTAGTGTTGCAGCAGCCAAACATCAAGGAGTAAATAAACTATTATATAACCAAATTGCAAAAGTAGGGTCTTAAAGGGTAGCATAATATATTCTATTTTTAACTCTACTGCAACCATTTTAGTAGAATGGAAAGAGATATTACTTGTCTCGTGTAGCTGAACCTTAAACGGTACCAATTCAAGCCTAGGGCTATTTTGTAAAACTTTGCACTACAGGTGAAACTTATAAGTCAAACAGTAAAACCGAAAATTTATCCATTGAGCTCAACAGAAAAACTAAGATTTGCAAAACTATTGTTTTTACGGGGACTACTCCGAGAAAAATCGTTTGTTGGGTTTAAAATGCGTAAAAATTGTTATTGTTTTCCATCAAGCCTGTTTGATCCCCACTCAAGCTTGTACCCCCACGCCTATTGCAACACTTGTTCAATTTTTCTTTTTTTGTGAGCTTAAGGCGAATTCTCGTTTGATATTCTAAAACGGGGGCGTGGCTTTCATTTTCAACCTTGTACAAATTTTTACTGTGGGTTGGGAAATTTTGCGTTATCTTTCTCTTGGACACAGAGAACAAAAAATCAAAAAACTTGAACCCTTAACCTTTTAATTACAAAAGCCTATAATTACACACACGTTTTTTTACTTTTTTTCCAATATTATATGGGGAACACTATTGACATATACATTATATATAGATACACATCTTGCTTGATAGACAACAACAATAGGTAAATGTCAGTGACCAGTCCGGTTCAACAATCCCACAGTCGCAACCCTTCACTGCTGAGTGTTTTTTCGTCCACCACTGATCAAACAAATGGTGGGGCCACTGCCGGTGGTGCCAGTGGTAGTGGGGCTAAATTACCTAAAATTCGGACCAAGAAAGGATTATCATATGTCATTGGGAACTCTAGCAACAATGACAATCACATTCTCCCTATTAATGCTATACAATATTCATCATTTTCTAACCAATTGTTTACCGCAGGACGGGATGGAACTGTTAAAGTGTGGGAACATACCACGACACCACCACCAACCAATGGAGGCGGAATTAACAGTGCCAGGCCGGTTGAGTTTACTACCAGTTACGGTAGTGATTACGACGATAGTGAGGAATATCAAGATCTAGATGAACGATTATTACGACTAGAAACTGCCATTTCTTCCCACCCCCTACCTTACAATTCCCATTCATTATCGACTCAGTTCTCAATTGTCGATAGTTATAACCATCATTTCGATTGGATCAATGATATAAAGTTGATTAATGGTGATCAAAACCTTGTTTCATGTTCAGCTGACTTGTCGATAAAGATTATTGATTTGAATAATCTGGACACTGCCAATACCAATTTGGGATATCATTTAAGTAATAATTCCTCGTCAATACATAAATTCCCTAATGTTCATACTGACTATATTAAGAAACTTTCTTATCTGAATAATCAGTCAAATCATATAATAAGTGGAGGTTTAGATGGTAGAGTTGTGATTTGGGATTTAACTCAATATACTCCAATTCAACATTTTGAAAACACGGTGGTTGGTAATACATTGCCTAGTTCTATATATTCACTTGCTAATGATAATGCTCATGTTATAGCTACTGGTGGACCAAACAATACCATCAATATATTTGATCCTAGATTAAATAGTCGCCCCTTTGTGAGGAAATTGATTGGTCATCAAGATAATATCCGATGTTTGTTAATGAATGATCATTTTATCTTGAGTGGATCATCTGATTCTACGATTAAATTGTGGGATTTACGTACATTTAAAGTATACAAGAATTTCGATATACATGACAATCCAATATGGGCCATGACTATTGATCCCAGTGATAATGGATCATTTTCAACTTTTTATTCTGGAGATAAAGCCGGAAATATTATAAAGACGGATTTATCTTGTTTATCAACTCATATTAAACCAGAAAATGAATTTTTCAATTATGATTTGTTTTCCACAAATGAACAATTGTTACTTGATGAGAAATTGGGAGTTTCCACTATAGTTGCCAAGAGTGATACTCCGATTTTGTCCCTATGTGCCGAGACTAAAGAAGGTACGATTTTCAGTTCTAATTATGAATCATTGAACAGGTATGCTGATCCAAACACAGGACAATTATCACAATATCAATATTTGAGAAATTATATTGATTATTCAATTAATCGAGAAAGTCAACTCAAGGATGAATTGGCGAGTGGGTTGGCACCAGGTACTACTGCTGATAATGCTACGATTCTTACTGGTGCACCAGCGACTCAGAATGACGATTTGAATTCTGATTTCTATGATTTAATAAGTCATTTGTCAATGGATACAGGTGAGATTCAGTCGACGTTTTCTCATCATAATCATTTTTTAACCGAGACGGCTTCGTCATATATACCAGGGACACCACGTCATGACGAGAATGAAAATGACGAATATGACGATGATAATGATACTAATAAGGATGAAGAGTATAATTCCATGTTTTTAAATGTCAATGGTGGACCATCTCGAGAATTCATTAATGCGTTTAAAGAGGAATTGGAATTGGAAGGGTTGAATGTACATACTAGTGAAACTGGATCAACTCCAAACATCCATGTAACGTTAATGAAAGCAGCGACTACATCTAGTGGGCTTGAGCCAGCAGCAAATATAACAAATATGACTTCACAAATATCAGTTTCAACTAATCTGAGTAATGAATTTATTGATTTGACACCCGTGGAGATTTTACTTAACCCTGTAACTAGTTCTGATCAAATTACCCTAGTTCCATTTAATATCAAACCACTTTCACAAGTTTGTCTTCTTCCCAAGAGTGTGGTTTCTAAACGAGTATTTGATAATAAACGTCATTTAATGGTGTGTTATGCCAATGGAGATTTCAAGATTTGGGATTTGTTTATATGTAAAGAATTACATTATTTCCCCGGAAAGAACAATAATATAATGTTGACTCATTCAGAACTTGAAAATCGAGTTAAGGAAATGGATGAAATATTTGCGAAATTTCAAACTTCAGATACGTTGAATAATTGGTGTGAAGTTGAAATCAAAGCTGGAAAAATTTTGGTTACGATTATGGAAAGTTCATTTATGAATGCCGAGATATATTATGATGAATTGGTTCAAGAATACCCATATCTTGAATTGACGCATCCTGATCAACTGAAGAGGTTTAAAGATATTAAAAAGGTTAAAGTTCAATATGATGATCGATTTCAAATTGCTTCTATTTTACTAAATTCTTTCTTTTATGGGTTTGCTATATATGAATGGAGATTTGACGTTTTATTACGAGATGAATTACGAACAGCCCATAAGAATAAGAATAACGAAAATGCAGACGATAGTAATTCAATAACTGGTAGTTTAAGACGATTGAAAAAATTAGGAAGGATATCTTCCAAGAGTAGTATTGCCCTAGCGTCATCACGACCCAACACTCCCACTGTTTCAGTGTCTGATTTAAATGTGAATCCAAATTATCCCATGAATGATTTCATGGAAGGTGATCACAAGTCACATAGTGAATTTGATTCTTCGCTAATGAGATTATTACAAACTAATCGGAAATTATATTGGGATCGTCTAAATTCTCCAACATACAATAATAAGAAATTAGAAACGGTGATGGGAGTAAGTAAAATCCATCCGGCTGTTGATGAAGAAGAACTGAAGAGTGGAGACATTCAATATCATCCAATTATAAACCCACATCGATTCCCGCCAGATTTATTACTTATAATATTTGAACATTCACCGGAATTGGGGAATTATCGAGACTTGTTTAGTTTTCTGTTTAATGATGTCGATAAATTAAGTCGAGGAGATGAACATAGTTTAGACCTACTGTTTATTCGCGATTTACGGTTTTATTTACCCCGTTGGTTAGCCCAACCTATCATATATAACAAATACCCTATAAAGGAACCACCAAAAGTAGCATTCACACTTGTTGAATATGATTATACCAAATTACCAGCCACGGTTAAAATTGGTGGTAAATCACAACGGAAAATCAAGAAATTACCAGGGATAGAAGGATCAAATAAATTGACATCACATAATATGTTGAGAGTAAGTAAAATATTGGGATATTTGGTGGAGAAATTTGATTCAAAAACTTCAGAAATGAAGGATAAAGATCGAAGAGATCTGGATACTTCTAATGCAAAATATCCTTGGGATTGGTTGGTGGTTGAATGTCGCGGACAAGTTTTGCCTTATAATATGACTTTACTGACTATAAAGACAAAGATTTGGAAAAGTAGTAGTGATGTGGAGTTGATTTATCGTAGAAAGTTTGATTAAATATATACGTTTAGTATTCACTCACTCGATAGAGTGAGATGTAGAGACAATACTGTCTAGGTTTACCTTAAGATTAAGCCAATTTGGATATACCCAGAGGTAAAATGAAACGTAATCCTCTCTATTAATCAATTTACTTCTAGGGTAGCCTCCTCGGCATAGAAATATATAGCAAAAAGCAATAGGAAATGTCTATATAGGTTTAAACCTCGTCACGTGATCTAATTTCCTATTTCGGAACAAGTTGATTTTTTTTTTTCTTTCATTAAATTTCGATGAGTGAGAACTGAAAATTCTACTTCAATATCTATACACAAGTTTGGAACCTGGTCCACCTTTCTATATAAATATATCATTATTCACAATGGACGACAACGACCGAGTCATTTCGCGATTATTCAGATCGTTCAAGACCGTCAAGGAAATGGTCAGAGATAGAGTAAGTAATCTTTCAGTTTTGTTGATGTTTGAATGTACTTGTACTAACTAGACAGGGATATTATATTACTCAAGAAGAAATCGATATGACACTTGATGAGTTCCGTAGTAAAGTGTGTGATTCCATGGGTGTTCCTCAACGTAAACTAATGTGTTTCCAAGCGCAACCTACTGGAGAATCATTGGAGAAATTTCCAGATTTAGGAGCATTATGGGTTGAATTTTGTGATGAAGCAAGTGTGGGTATTAAAACCATGAGGAATTTTTGTATTCATATTACGGAAAAGAATTTCAGTACTGGGTTGTTTATTTATCAGAATTCAATTACACCAAGTGCTAATAAATTAGTCCCCACTGTTTCACCTGCAACTATTGAAACATTTCAAGAAGGAGATTTGGTGGTTAATATTACTCATCATGAATTGGTGCCTAAACATATTAAATTAAGTAGGGATGAAAAGAAGGAATTGTTGGAAAGATATAGATTGAAGGAATCTCAATTACCAAGAATTCAAAGAGAAGATCCCGTGGCTAGATATTTAGGATTGAAAAGAGGAGAAGTAGTTAAGATTATTAGAAGATCAGAAACTTCAGGAAGATATGCATCTTATAGAATTTGTTTATAAGCTTCTATGTACTATATAAAAAAGTATATTAATTTGTTATATACGTGTGTTTACGGTCTTCCGCATAGGACAGTATCTTGTATGCCTTGCCACCAAGTAACATTTTGTACATCTACTCGTCCACCAGGACTTACTTCGACACCTTCATTTCCCAAGAAAACTGGGGCAATGGTAATAATTAACGAATCAATTATATTTGTAACCTGATTAAAATCAAGTAAATCGTTAATAACTCTAGCACCACCTTCAATCATAACCGATTTAATCCCCTCTTGTTTCAAAATATCAAGGATATCTAGCCAATTTGAACTGTTGCCACGCAACGGTAACCTTATATATTTTCCTCCTTGTTTAACCACACAGTCATACGAACCAGAATCAATTGTAGCCGATTCATCAACGATTATAAACGGAGCTAGCACATTGTCGTCAGCACGGCAAAGTCCCGCTAACGTTGAATATTGATATTTCCATTTTGCATTTGGATCAATTATAATTGGTCTAGGTTGAGATTTACAATTAGGGAATCTACAAGTTAATTTTGGATCATCGGCAAGTATGGTTCCTATCCCGACTAATATACCATCATGACGTGTTCTAAGATAATGGGTCATTGTTTTGGTTTCCATGTGCGATATCTTGGTTTGAGTTCCTGGTTTAGCTGAGATTCTTGAATCTAATGATTGGGCGTAAGTTAAGGTGACAAATGGTCGGTTTGGGTGGTTAGTGTTTGATTCATTGGGGAGATACGATTCTAGAAATGGAACGAGTGATTCTGGAAGTGGGATTAATTCAGACATATCAACTATTAAAGACAGGCAATTGTTAGGAATAAGCCCAGTACTAAATCTTTTTTTCTGTTCTATAGTGTGTGCTCTATGTCAGTCTTAGGGTTGAGTTTTACTCCAAAATCAAATTCAATTATTTCTCCTGGTCAAAGCTTCTTCCTTTTCAAGTTCCTTACTAATAATTAAATTCTGATCTCGATTAAATCTCAAGATTTCTCGTTGTTTCCAAGCATTATATTCTTCTTCAGGGTTTAAATCATCAGTATCATCAATCCCATCAAAATCATCCTGCTTCTTGTTTAATTCAGACTCAGGTGTTATTGTTTGATCAGTAGATAATTTCGACATGAGTACTTGTCTCTTCCTCTCTTCTTCTGCTGGTTGTGATTGTTGTGATTGTTCTGATCTTTGTTTCTTAGAGATGAATACTGGTTTGGCTATTTGAACTTGTTCTTCCTCTGAGGATGAACCAGACGAAGAATCAGATTCATAAGAAGAGGAGGCGTCGGACATGTGTTATAGTGTTTTTTAGCTTTGTAGGTGATACCTTGAAAGGTATTAAAAAGGTATCTTGAAAATATCGGAGATTTTTCAGACTAAGTCGAAGATGAGCCGCACGGGACAATTATCAACTGCAAAATATTTAGGTTGTCCAATTCTTTTAATATATTCATAACGAGCATTGATTTCACATTTTCGTTACTGAAATATAGCCTAGATTCCTGTCTGATAATCAGAGGTGTAAACTTGCATCGAAATATGCTATTTCTGATAATTTCTGCAAAAAATCTATGCAAAATTCATTTACAGAGACGCGAGACACATAAACCTGAAATTTGCAGTTATGTTACAAATTGAAAAGAAACCAATCTACGTTTGTTAACAAAGACGTTTCTCTCCTAAAACTGCTTGCCAAAATACTGGGCTGTTATTAGTACGACCCAACAAACTCAAAACTAATACGTCGTCTCACCCAATATCATTGTTAGTGAAAGACAATTGTTTGATTCGGAAATAAGCTCATTTTTACCGTTGGTGCAAATCTAGAGTTAAAGCCGATATTATTTCCCTCGGCTACCAAGAAAACCAAAATAAACGCGACATTGTCATGTGAAGATGTCGGTAAAAAAAGTGAGGCCAGTTCCATTGTTTGTCTATTTAGAGTACAAATACGTTATAGGGGGAATCTTGAACGTTACACATTTATTACATTGGTCAGCAAAATGGGGCCAGCAAAATCATGGGGTGTAACCAATTGGTCCCTTGCCTAGATCTGCCCTTCGCTTGTGATTTGTAAGATCTGTACTTTTCTTTTTAACCTAACGCAAGTTCTATTTATAGGATGCTCCGCATAGGATCTGACGGTTCATTATAACAAAGAGATGATATGTGTAAGCAAAGGCAATCCGACAATGCCTAACAATACGCGCCCTTACAATGATGAAAAAAAAATGTCACTTCGCGAAGAAAAAGAAATTTTCATTTTTTTTAGTTTAGATTCAGACAATTTTTTTTTTTTACACTTTAAAATGTTTTGTAGTTTCCCGTAATTTTCAACATCAACAAGTTTTGTTGTTTTCACTTTTGGGTTGCACTTATCAACACCTATTCCCCAACTATATACCTTCTTTTTAGCTAGTGATGTCTGCTATTCCATTACCTTCTTGGGATATTCCATTTGGGATCAAACTATGGCCTATTTTTGATACTTTAGTATCATCATTAACCCACAACACCTTTGTTCCTTCGCAATTCACATTTGATACTACATTACCATTATCTACTTTCCCAGCTGTTGTCACGGGTATTTCCACTTATTATGTTGTTATTTTCGGAGGTGATTTTATCTTTAAGAAGTTTCAAATTAAACCATTTGTTTTGAATGGGTTATTTCAAATTCATAATTTATTATTGACTACTTTATCCCTTGTATTGTTGGTATTAATGGTTGAACAATTAATTCCTATGATTTACCATCATGGATTATACTATGCTATTTGTCATCCAAATGCCTGGAGTCAAGAATTGGTTTGTTTATATTATTTGAATTATTTATGTAAATTCACGGAATTTATCGATACGTTGTTTTTAGTTGTCAAGCAAAAAAAATTAACTTTCTTGCATACTTATCATCATGGAGCCACTGCCTTGTTATGTTACACTCAATTGATTGGACTTACTCCAATTTCATGGGTCCCAATTGCCTTAAACTTGGGAGTTCACGTGGTTATGTATTGGTATTATTTCCTTGCTGCTCGTGGTATTAGAGTATGGTGGAAAGAATGGGTCACTAGATTTCAAATCATTCAATTTGTACTTGATTTAGGATTTGTTTATTTTGCCACATATAACAAGATTGTATATACTTATTTCCACCAATATTTGTCCGTATTACCAGTATGTGGTGATTGTGCTGGAACTATGTTGGCTGCATATTCTGGATGTGCCATTTTATCATCATATTTGGTTTTGTTTATTGCATTTTATATTGATGTTTATAAGAAGAAAGGTTCCAAAAAGGCCAAGATTGTTAAATCGGTTAAAGGTGGGGTTGCTGCTCAAGTTAATGAATACGTTTATGTGTCTGGTAGAAGTGAAACTCCAACCCAAGGTCTTAAATCAAGAAAGTGATACGTTTATATAGATTTTGTATACAACATTTAATAAAATTAATCTGTAACTTAGGGGGGTGGTAGTACTTGACTACCAAGTCATGCAGTACTTGACTACAGCATCTCCGTTATGACTTGATCATATGTAGGTATACTTTCAGCAGCACCGCGTTTCTGAACTGCTAAACTACTAGCAACAGTAGCAAATTCAACTGCTTGTTCTATGGAATTTCCCAGACTTAATTGAGAAACAATTGCTCCAAAGAATGTATCACCTGCCCCAGTTGTATCTACCACATTATCGATTTTTTTCGCTGCTTGATATTTAGCAGTTTCTAACTCTGACGTAATGTATACTGCACCTTTCTTGCCCATGGTTATTATAACACAATTGATGTTATCTTTACATATTAACTCTTGTAATTTCTTACATAGACCAGCAAAGTCTTGAGTGGTTGGGGTGAATTCAGGGAGTACGGCCCGGGCAACATCAATCGCTTCACCTTCATTAACAATCAATAAATCTAATTTACTTAACATTTCCAATGTGATTAATTCCAGATTGAATGGTGATGGATTATATGCAATGTTAATATCGGGACGATTTGTCTTAATCCAATTGATGGAACTCAACGTATCCGGATACTCATTTTGTAAAATTACAAATTTACACTCTTCCGTCTTGGGGAAATAAGTTTCATATTCTTCAATTGTAGGTTTTAAAAATCCGTTGGCACCAGCAACAATTAATATTCTATTTTCACCATCTTCTTCAACGAGAATAATAGCCACACCGGATGAACTCCCTTCAATTGTCTTGACCCAGTTGGTGTCAACTTGATTCTCCAGTAAGATCAGTTTAAGTTGAGTTCCAAATGAATCATCACCAATGTTACCAATCATTCGTATGACTGTGCTGTTGGAATTGTTAAGTCGAGAACAGGCAAGGGCTTCATTGAGTCCCTTGCCTCCTGGATGAGTCTCAAAGGAATTGGCTTGGATTGTTTGTCCTGCCTGAGGGACTATCCCTGTATAAGTTACAATATCATAGTTTAATGATCCAATTACAGTAATTATTGTCATTTGAGTAGGTGGAAATTTCAGAACAAAAAATTACTGTGCGAATATAAGTTAAATACTGCGCAAATTAACTACTTACAAATCTACAAGGTAATCTACACGGTAATATATAGAACAATAAATGCAATAAACTATAAATGCAATGTCTAAGCTAACTTACCTTCTCTTCTTAATTTCATCTTTTCAGCAAAAGTTAAAGCCTTTGGAGGAGGAGCAGCAACAACAGGAGGAGCTGCGGCTTGAGCTTCAATTTCACCTCTCTTTTTAGCCAATGCTTCATCCTTTTCACGTTGAATACGTAATTCTTCCTTAAATTTAGCCATTTCCAATTCCTTCTTTTGTTTAGCGGCTTCTTCAGCGGCGGATTTACGTTCTCTTTCTTTTCTAACCTTTAATTCTTCAATTCTCTTGCGTTTAACTTCTTCGATTCTAGCTAATTTAGCTTGTTCGAATTTATCTGCGGCTTCTTGTTTCAATACTGCAACTTTGGCGGCATTCTTGGCATCAATTGTCTTTTTGAAATCAGAATAATCAGGGACAATTCTTTCAAGACGAAGTTTCAAAGTCTTTGATTCTTCATATTCCTTCTTGGCCTTGTCGATCTTGGCTTGTTTCACGGAATTATAATTATCCAATTCAATTTGCTTTGCTGCAACTTCATCTTCATCTAAATGTTTCAATTCAGCTCTACGGAAAGCACGTTCCATATAATCGTTCTTACGGGCAGTTTGAGTCAACTTATCTTCCAATTCACGTTTATCCTTATTCAATTGGTCAATTTGCATGATTCTTAACTTTTCAGTATCTAATTCATCCAATTTATCCAAATCAATCTTGATGATCCCCTTAGCATTGATTTCTTCAGCAACTTTCCGTTTTTCTTCAAGTTGGATCCGTAATCTTTCCCGTTCAAGTTTTTCAGCTTGTTTACGTTCAAAATCCAAGGCTAATCTTTCTTGTTCGGCTTTTTGTTCAGCAACGAGTTTTTCAGCCTTGAGTTGAGCGGCAATTTCTTCTTGTTCTCGTTTACGTTTTTCAACTAAGGCCTTACGTTCTTCTAATATGCGAACTCTATCAACAAGACTAGTTTGTTCATCAACCAATGCTTGGAAAGTCAGAGCAGAGACCACGGAAGAGGTAGGGACAATTGGAGAAATAATCTTGACACTTTCATATAAAGTATGGGCCAATTTTGAAATTTGATAACGAATAAGTTCAGATGGTGAAACTTGAAGTTTGTTACCTACAGGGTAATCTTGATAAATTTCTTCAAATGGATTTTGTTTAAATGAAACAACACCAGTTTCATGATCAATAGTGAGATTCAATTGTCCTTCCTTTGCAGCATTAACAATTAAATCTTCAACTTCAAGTTCAGTTAAACTGTATGATAATTCGGGGAAAATAACCAATTGAATCAAGAAATCAAGTTTGACTGATTCATAAACTTGAGAAACTTGTTGGAATACACGAATGGCAATCACTTGAGTTAAAGTATTGATATACTTGTTATAATCCTTATCTTGTTCAATAGTTTTGAAAATAGCTGTGATTTGTTGATTGATTGATAATGGATGGAAATCTCCGCCTTCTAATAATTGAAACAAGTTAGCAATTGGTTCATCAACATATTTCAAAATCGATCTAGACTTGATGGATTTGATCAATCCTTCCTTGGTAGGAACTTGATTCAAGTTTAATAATGAAGAAAGCTTGGAATTCTTGGTTTTGAATTCATCATGATGATGATGGTCAGTGTTTGTTTGAGGAATAGACAAAGTAGACAAGACTAAAATTGAAGCATACCTTTTCAATTCTTCATCGGTTGCATTTGGACTTTGACAAATTAAATTGAAAAATTTATTCCAAGCAGCAGCATGAAATAAGGAATTATCAGACACAGCGAAAATTCTAGCGACATTTTCATAATAATTAGCCATCATGGTTGGCTTTGGAGCTTTCTTGGATGCACTGAGTAAAGTATGAACGTCATCTACTGATCTGAATGATTCTTGCCAAAGTTCAAGTTTAACAGCAATATTCAATTGGGTGAATCTTTGTTCTAAATAACGTTGAACAGTTTCTGAATCAGATAAATTGATAGCATTGGTTGAGGAGGTAGTAGCGGCAGGAACAGCGGCGGCACCGGGGGCAGCACCAGCTACTGGAACACCTGTACCAGTAACACTTTGCATATGAGTTCTTAACAATTCACATAATCTTCTAAATTCAGCTTTTCTATTATAATTCAAACAAAATTTATAAGCTTGATTGACAATTGTAGAATACGTGATTTCCAACTTGGAATTATTTCTCAAGATATCCAACACAGCTCTGAATGCTTCCCAAAGGAATCTCAACCATGGAGTAACCAATTCCCGTTCAGTACGATCAGCAGAATCCGTGTTTGAAACAGCACTTAAAAGAATAGTTTCTGGAGTCAGAGCAACATCTAAATCGTCTTCACCGTGATGATCTTCAATTCTAATATCTGCCTTGGCTTGAGCTTCATCTAATTTAGCTTCCGATAATTCAATAAATTTACTAACGATAACTTGAACAGATTCTAACCCATTTTCAGACATTTGTACGTTTTTCTTGTATTGATGTAAAGCATCTTTGGCTAATTTACCCTTGCGTAAATCCACGGCAAGTTTGATTAAAAGTAATCCAATTGGTTGAAGATCTTCCACAGGTAAATATCTAATTCTTTTAGCAGTGATGAGTTCATAAAGGGTGTCAAGAGCAGCTTCTTGTTCACCGACAGCGATTAAGTCTTCGGCACGTTTAAGAACATTCTCAGGACGGAATGCATGATGCTTATGTGGTGGAGCCATTGTGCTGTGTCCTTATGAAGTGTATAAGATCTTAGATGCTACTGAAATGGTGGTAAAAAAATTTTCACTTGTGGTGGAAAAGTCGTGCGCATTGACTGAAAAGTTTTACTCCTACAAAACACGTAAACATACAAAGCACGTTAGATTAGAACTTAAAGTTATATATTGTATTAGTTATATATATGTAACTACTCAGCTACTGGTGCAGGAAACCTAACTTGCATTTCCTCCACCGCTTTCTTCATTTGTTGTTTATCCAACAACAACAAACTCAACTTTGGATCAATTCCATATTCACTAAACACTCTTCGAGAATCAGTTTCTTGTTTCTGTTCACTATAATCAAAAACACCTTTATAACTGGCGTGTTCTTCAAACACCATATCTTCATAATGGAAATAATCCATTTCAACCGGTTTAGGTTCATCACTAGCAATCTTCTTCTTTTTAGCCTTGCTAGTCTCCTCTTCTTGTTCTATCCCACTGACTAATTGATATACTTTACTTATGATTAAGAAATAGTCAAACTCGTACTTTTCATGGGAATCTTCAGCCCGCGACATTTCATCAAGTAACATGTTATACATTGGAGGCACAACTTCTATAGGCATATTAATTAACCGTTCACTTATAATCAACCCAGTCTTGAATTGCGCAGCCTTGCCATGGAATAATTTCTTCAACATGATATTGAATTGAGTCTTGTTCTTAGTTTTGGATAATATATAGTCAAGTAAAAGTTTAACACTGGGGTTACTGACATTTTCATTGATATTGACAATTGAAATAAGCGCAAATGGATCACTTTCCATTCCATCGGTCTTGATCGCCGTCCCTATGGAATGTTTAGTCAAGATTAAATCGGCTAAACCCGAGGTATCAATTTGTCCAGCGTCATCTCCAAATAATTGACGAAGAAAGTTTTTCAAGGCTTGAAAATCAACTTCAGGGTTTAAATCAAAGAAATCAAAATCAACATTAACGGTTTCTTCTTCTTCAGGTTGTTCTTCACCTTGTTCGAGTTCAAGTTCTTCATCGGTGGAACTTACGTCGATGTCGGAATCAGAGTCCTGGTCTTGTTTTCTCTTAGCCATGGCTGTTGTGATGAGATGAGATATAAGACTAAGACATTTTTTAATTTTTTTTTTTGGTAAACAGTTGAGCTAAGAGGACATACAAATGTCAATTGTGAATTATGGTTCAGATTCAGAGAGTGAGAGTGAGAGTGAGAGGTTGAACTCGGAAGGAATTGTGATTAAGAAACAAAGAATAGCGCAAGGTCATTCTAATAAATTGTATATCGATGAAACTAGTTTTAAATATAATTCAACACAACAAGCACAAGGTAGTGCAAAACAATTAGCTAAGGAATTGAAAAGGAAAAGAAAAAAGGGACCTTGGGGTGGATATTCCGATCAGGAGAAGCAACAGGAAGAAGAAGAGGCAGAAGCCGATGCTTCTTCGCCGGTGCCAGAGGAGGTCGAAGAGCTAGCGCACGAAGCATCGCCTTCGGCTGCTGCTTCTGCTGCTGCTTCGAGTAAATTCGTTGGTTCAAAGAAACTCGACTACCTCGGTAGATCATACATGTATTCCCCCAAACTACCCACCCCAACAACATGTTTCACACCTAAACAAGTCATCCACCAATTCCCCGCCCATGACCATGGCATAAACAAACTCGCATTATTCCCTGAATCAGGTCATTTACTCCTAACTTGTGGTAACGATAGTTTAATTAAACTATGGCTGGTATCTACCCGTGAACTCCTTCGTATATTCATGGGACATAGCTCGGCCGTCAAGGATATCACTTTCAATTCAAACGGTACTCAATTCTTGAGTTGTGGATTTGATAGAATAGTTAATCTATGGGATACTGAAACTGGAGAAATACTACACACGTATAAACTACCCGCATTACCCAATTGCATCCTCTTCCACCAGGACAAAGAATTCTTGGTTGGGTTAAACAACAATATAATCCAACATTACGACTTATCCGGTCAACTATTACAAACATATGACCATCATCAAGGTGGTATAAATACTTTGGTCCACATATCTACAACTACATTCATGTCCACCTCCCAGGATAAAACCGTACGAATGTGGAATTATGGTATAAACATCCCCATCAAGACCATATCGTCTCATTTACAACATTCAATGCCTACAGCCGTGGTTCATCCTACTGCAAATTACATTGCTCTACAATCAATGGATAATTCAATCCGGGTCATTCATTCATTAGGTAAATTTAAATATAAACGGGATAAAGTGTTTCAAGGACATCATTGTTCAGGATATGGAATAGAAATTGCCATATCTCATGATGGGAGAATTATAATGAGTGGTGATACTAAAGGTTATGGATATTTTTGGGATTGGAAATCAGGGAAATTAATAAACAAGATCAAGTGTGGTGGGTTAATCAAGTGTGTGATTAATCATCCTAAAGAGAAATCAATGGTCTTCTTGGGTGATGGTGAATCTGGAAATGTATATATATGTAATTAAACAATTGTACATTTTTCTCGTTGATAATTTATACTCTTTTTACGATCTCGAGAATGGAAATGTCGTTTCTTCTTTGGTTCAGTTGTAGGAGCAGTAGTTACTTCAGGTTGTGTAGTTGGTTTTTTCTCATTGTTATTATCAACCGTTGGTACTGGCGTTGGTGACTGTTCAAGAGATTCATTAGAATCAACTTTTGTACTTGATCTAGTCAACTTATGCCAAAAAGTTTCATCCGATTGATTAATCTCAGGGAATGGTTCTAATTTCTCATCGATTTCCGGTTGTTTATCAAGTCTAATACTACTAATATTTGAACTATTACTCCATTGACTATTTCTTCTAAATTGTGGACTTAATCCAATAGTACTATTATTACTTGGTGAGTTCATATCAGTGGTTAATTCTTCCTTGTAATAATTTTTCTCTTCATCTAGGACATACCAATAATATTTATCCCTTACATCAACATATTTCCCCTCAATAGGAGCTATATCAGGAATAGGAACACTAGAAGCAGTGGCCGCCATAGTTGTAGCTGTTGGTGGCTTAAGAGTTGAATCTTCCCAATATCCAGGCGAAGCACTTGCACCTTTTGGTACAATGAATGGATTCTTACTATTGGCATTTGCAAATGGATTCTTTGGTTTTTCAATTGGAACAAGTCTATAAAATAACATATATGGCCATTCAGTTGAAAACACCTCTCCAAATGTCTTTTCTACAACCCGTCGATGTTTCCTCATATCATCATACAAATACCATTTTGCATTATATGCCTTTTCATCGTCATCATCATCTTCTTCATCTTCCGCTGCTTCATCTTGTTCCTGTTTTCGAATCACACTTACGAAATGTCCCAGACTGATCAGATTCCCACGATGACAAATTGCACTTTCTAAAATCAATTTAAATCCTAAATTTTCTTCATCAATATCATCAACTACAAAATTAGGTAAATTAATCACGGGAGGGATGATTATTCTCTTTTGAGATCTAATTGCCGTAGAATTATTAAATTGATATCGTTTAAGACATATAGGTAATATAGGTTTCCTATTGGCGAAATCCAAGGAATTTTTAGCACTGAGATTGGCGTCTATTGGATTATTATCATCAGTGTAAAAAGGTAATAATCGAAGAAACATCCATGCAGGAAGACTAACTTGTTTCTTAGGTGCATCTTCCGATAAACTCCAGATGGAAAGGGTGGATGAACGATGAAGTCGCACTGAAGTTCGAACATTATCAGTCTTGAAACTTTCTGAACGATCAAGAACTCGTGTGCTGGTGTTAGTGTCATCAACGTTTTCAATATGATCATGACTTGGTTTGGTGGTGGTTACAGCTTCACCCTCAGGAATGGTGCTATATGTTACATCACCTAATGGAGATGCGGGTATTGGTGACAGATTATTGAGGGAGAGGATTGATGCTCGACGGACTAATTCTCGTTCCAATTCTCGTTCAACATTGATTGAATTGTTGAAATAGTGTTCAAGGCATTCTTCAAGAAGTACTTCATCTGTACTGCTAGCACCGTTTGTTTCAGACAGATTCAGTGGATCTGGGATTGCAGTGGATTTTTCGCTCGGGTTTACACTAGATTTCTCCTCAGAGTCTGCCGTCTGTGTGTCTGGATTAATTTCAAGTGGGGCTTCCCCTTGTAAAGTATTTTCTGAAGACTCATTCAGATCTAGCTTTGTTGGGTCTTGCTTTTCACTTGCCGTCTCTTCTTGTTTCTCCTTGGTCTCCTCGTGCTCCTTTGTCGCACTTTCCTCCTCTTCAGGTATACTCACAAACAATATTCTTTCACGAGAAAACTTTTCATCATCATTTTGATTATACTTCCCCCCATGTTTAATATCAATTTTAAATGTCAACAACGGCATATTTAAACATTCAGTTAAAAATTCAAACAAGGCAGCCGCATCTTGTTGTCTATGACTAATCGCTTCCTTGAAACCTAATTTCGCCAATAATTCACATAATCTAACCGTTATATCCGTAGTTATCAAATTCCCACTTCGAAGTAAACTAACATATACTCTAAGCAATGCTCTTAATTGATCAACTTCAACATTATTATTTGTATTTGAAATAAATAAAATCGGTTCAAATGATTCCAAATTACCAAACATGGAAAATAAAAGCGCATCCATATAACACATTACATTATCCCAATTTTCACACCCTAGCACCCGAATCCCAAACCCAAATTTATCTCGACTTGAATTGGTGAGAAATAATCCCAGTTCACATAATTGGAAAATTCGCACAAGATAAAAAGTCTTGATTACATCCCCTCGACAAAATGGTGATTTTAATAATGCTATAATGCAATTGGTACTAGGGACAGGGAATTGTAAATGTTTGAAATATTTTTGTATACATGTAACCAGATGGGATTTATCATTATATTTTATAGGGGCAAATGCTGTATGTTTGATGGTGGTTTCTCGATCTATTTTGGTGTATGAATCCATATACCATTGCCAATAAGAGTCAGGAAAGATTCTTAAAGGATCGTCAGATTTAAATCGACGGAGCATATCTCTTCAATCTATAAAAAATGTATGTTGTTGTTGAAATTAACCTAGGCTAGGTCTCTTTCTATGCAGGTTTATACAAGGTTATGGTCTATATAATAAATATATATGATGTATGCGGTGTCCTTTTGTTGCTAGGTGTCAACTGGGAATGTGTTGGTGCGTGGGTTGTTGATTTCATCTACACCTTTTTTGGTGTCTGCATAGAAAAAAATACGAGAGGCGGGGAGTAGCATGGACAAAAATCTACAAAAAAACTAAAGTCGATCCCTCCAGGGTTGACTTCCTAATTAGGTCAGATATGTATAGATATGTATAAATAGAAATATATGTATAAGTTTATAAGTTTATAATTCCAATGCTCTCATTTTATCCAACACTTCATCAATTCGTTTATCCAATTTCCCACTAATATAATCCTGTCTAGTTCTAGCATCTAATTTCCCCTGTAATCCATTCAATACTTCAAACGAATCATTGAAAAATTTAGCTTGAAGTTTAACAAATGCTTCAAATGAAGGATCAAAATATCCAACACGTAAACTTACCAATTTAGGTAATTCCGATTTCAATTGATCATTTAATTCAAGATATAATTTTTCTGCATCATTTGTTTCTTGATTTATTTCAACTAATCGTTGATCAAATGTGGAATCTACTTGAGGTTTCTCAATTAATTTCTTTAATTTGTTCTTCATGGCATCATAATCTAATTGTTTATTGTTTCTTTTCTTGATTGCTTCATTTATTTCAATATAATATGAATTAAATCTGGCTATGGAATTAAGTATGGTTTGATTATAAGGAGTTTCAAAATTGGAAATACATTCAGAATTTAATTTTAATAATGTATGATGATATTCTTGACAAAGTGAATTGAATTTGACTTCTTCTGACTTGACCTTATGAGTATCTACGGAATCAACAGCAGTTGCATCAGCACTGGCAGTAGCAGCGTCAGCAACCCCATAAAATGAACTCAAAGCTTCAGAAACATTAATTTGAGAATTTGTCATTAATTTCAAACATTCCAAATAATTTCGTAATTGTTTTTGTAATTTAATTGAATTGGTTTCCAAGGTTTTATATCGTTTTTCTTCAAATTCATATTGTTTATCAATGGTTTGTTCAATATGACCGGTCTTAAGCATTACTTGAGTACCTGCTCTATTAATAGCCTTCTTTATCCCAATCCATGACATTGTTGTGTTGTTCCTTAGCAAAAGTATACTGAAGTATTTGTGGTTCGGATTTAATGGAACCGCTGCCCCCTTTTTTTTAGGTGCAAATAGAAGAAAAATGTTTGGGCCAGTGCTCAAACACTCGGCCGGCATAAAACACAGCCGAAATGTAAATTTGTGGCGGAGGTAAACCCAATTGCAAAAGCGGCTTACTTGGTAGCTCCAAGATTTAACCATCTATTAACTGCTTAGCTGATCTGTTGTGAGAAACGTAACTAGATAAGTCTAATTTGGTTGCACTAATTTTAACATACTGTTTCTTGTTATGTTCTACGTTTGTTTCGGCTCTTTGTTTTTCTTCTACTCACATTGACATTAACTATTTGAAATATTTTAATTACTTAATATACATGCCATGCCAATGGGTACAAATTCAACATAGTTTGGATCTACAGCTAGAAGACTTGGTATGATGTGCCTGATAAGTCCGCTGGAACTATTCCAAGGGTTTTAAGTTGCAACACAGCTCATCCGAGCGGAACCCCTAAGGTTTTGAGCGTTTGTCTGTTCAAGTTCTCTGTTGTATAGTCAAATATGTGCCTTTCCTTCTGTAAGATCACCGAAGTTTTCGTTTCTATTTGACCAGTATAAGTCACAACTACAATGTTTCCGGTCAGTATAAATAGTTGGCTTATTAGTTGCCCTAAGCCCGCCTTGAAATATTTATTACTTATAGTTATGTTATGATTTTCATTTACACATTACTTAGGGGTATACACGTTCATCTTTTCCTTCGAAAGTTTATTGATTCATATATGAATCAATGTCTAATAAATCAAAACTGAAAATGCTATTAAACGTCTCGCTTGATCCTTGAACAATTCCTGACCCGCCTCCATTTCCATTAATATGAAGATTGTTATTATTGCCATTGTTATTGTTGGTGTTTTCTTGAGTGAGGGCAGATCCTGGAGTATTTGTCCCAATTCCCGGACTTTGAAACATTGTAGGCGTACCTGTTGTAGGTCCCTGACTAAACAATGCATCCACCATTTTAATAAACCCTACATTCTGAGACATATTTTCGTCGGTATATGGTACTGTTGGATCTCCAGTTATTGCTATGCCATTATACCTGGCATTATTCGTACTATTCGTAGCAATACTGCTGCTTCTACTACTAGATATCGAATTATCATTGACAAGCGGGGGTGGCACTGCTGTTATCGGAGATGTTTGTTCCACCACAGCACTATTCTGTTGTATTTCTTGTCTGAATGCTCTTACCCTTGATTCCAACATATTCAAGGGTAATTTAGTAAGGATCCATACCTCAGGTTTAAACACAGTTTTAATATAATTAATGAAAAATTCCAATCTTTCAAATTGATCATCTATTTTCTTGATATTTTTATTCAATATTTGTATCAACATTAATTTACATACAAGAATCATAACATACAACACGACAATATTCTTTAAATAACAACAATCTTCAACATTTCTGAAAATAATTTCCATTTCTTGACAAATCACAGTAAACATTTGTATATCACTTCCAATAGGCAATAGTAAAAAAGGTTTATTTAATATAATAAATATTAAATAAAATGCAAATTTAAACAGATGATCCATAATTTTAACATCTCGTTTAAGTGTAGAAACATTCCAAAATAATTCCTTAGGCAAGGAGTTCCTCCATTGAATTAATCGATGATTATATTCTCGCAATTGATTATATTTATCAGTAAATGTCCGTTTAAACTCTTCGGCATCTTTAAATGGCATAATTTGATATATTGATTCAATCATGGGATCTCCCATGGCTATTAAGTTGACGACATGAGGTAATTTAATATCATTCAATTTATTATTAAATATGGGATAATTTGGATCATAAAATAACATCTTAGGCCGGCCAAACACATACCCGGCGAAATTATCAATTATAAATGATCCCCAATAAACTAAATTTTTTAAATCATTTATCCCCTCGTCAGGTTCTTCCTTGGTATAATCATTAAACCCAAGATCAAGACCCATACGGAAAGATAACCCCGATAATAACCAAGCCAGGGATAATTCTCCTCGACTAAGTTCAAATATAGCATTAAGTAAAATAGCAATCAATTTAGGATATGACGATTTATTCAAAATATTATCATTTAAAATTATCCGTTGAGAAAGTTCATAATAATAAACGGCATCTTGTGGTTCATCTCGATACATTGATCCAATACAAGCAAGGGAATAAATTAATTCTGGGGAAATATAATTGTTATTGGGATAACAACAGAATATCTTGTCTATGTGGTTTGGATCTTGTGAATTAACCACTAATTCATCGTATAATTGTCTTGTTCTGACGGCATTTAATATATAGCATAATATTTGATGATCAAAATACATCAATGCAACATCAATCAATTCAGATACTTTTTTCGAAGTTAAAACTTTCAAATCTACTAAACCGTTACTGCTTACAACTCTACGACACTCGTGTTCTTCTCCTAATTCCTCCTCTTTCTTAATTTTTATTGGGATTGAAGGCCGATACGAGTTAGATCCAAGAACCATACTCTCGTCATATATAGTTGTAGCTCCTAAAAAGTATCCATTCCTACCGTCGGGACCTCGGAAATACTTGCTCGTTAGGTCTAACCCATCATTATTGATTCTTCTACCATTAATACCTCCTCCACTACTGCTACTACTACCACTGGGGATTAACACACCAGGTGGTGGTGGTAAATTAGGATGCGAAGGTATAGGAGGAAGATGAATGTTTGCTGGAACTGAACTTGATGAAGCTAGCGCTGTAGGTAGTGGATGTGGATATTGTTGATATGGTGGTTGAAAACTCTCTTGGGTTGTTGCAGCTGACTGTACTGGTGGTGTTGGCCCAGCACCGTTATTAAATTGATTATTATTCTGTAATTGTTGATAGGGTAGCGGTATATATGTCGGTGGAAATTTATTTAGTTGAGGATACAGTTGTACCTGAGGTACTTGTACTGGTTGTGCTTGAGCGAAATTATAAGGTGATATTGAATTTTGTCTGGTTGTTGCATCACTTTTATATTCTTCTGCTCCACCAAGATTAAATTGACTTTCCAGTAATTTTTCCACTCTTCTAATCAACTGTTCTGGATCATTCCTTATTCGTATCAAATCATTCAAGCAATCTTGAGCCTGTCTATTAACTACTTCCAACTGATTAATATATTCACTGGAATATCGATGTTTCCGATGGTCAATATTAGCATAAGTACATACATGATTTCTTTTACTACAATTAGAACAGGGGAACCCACCATCACATTTTCGTTTAATAGTGCGACATAAATTACATGAGGTAGATTGTCGCTTTCGTATTGACTCCTTAACCATATTTTGTGTGTTGTATTCTATAACCGTTTTGAAGGAACAAAAAGGGGGTGGCAGGGAAAAAAAACGGGAATTGTTAATTGTTTAATTGTTTAATTGTTGAAGTTCTAGAAAATAGAATGTTTCTTTATGATCCTTACCATCGTTATTATTAATGTAATGCTGACGCCTGATCCAACACTAAAACCTCATAGAGAATCAAAATGAAAAGAAAATACCAGCACGCATTTCTCTGCACAAAAATGGATCTAGACGGAAAATGAAAAAAAAAAAAACCTGGTGAAAAATAAAATAAAAAAAAAAAAAAAATTGTTACCAAAAAGAAAATAAAAACGGAAATGTTGATAAACATTTCTAAACAATTATGCTTAGGAATTTAAGCCATGACACAGAGCCGGCGAATAGGCACCCCCTTGAGTTACCCTTTGTTACATATGTACATCCGTTGTTTCGGGCATTCGTCCCGTTGATATTTTTGTGGTTTATTATTAGCTCGAAGTTTTGTCCAATATTACCCAACGCCTCAGCCTGCGGCTTGCCAATAAAAAAGAAAAATACATTGTCTTTGTTTTGTGTTGTAGTAGTTTGAGTTAAAATGGGACAACTTTGATGTGACCCTGGTACAATCACACATTTTTTTGTAAGAAATTTCGTATCGCTTTGCATGGATCTACATTTCCTTGTGTTCTTTGCAAAAACGAATCTTAGCCGCGGTTAAATCATATTACTATTCGTAAAAAAAAAAAAGATTGTGAATGACTTGAATTGCGGATTTGTTTATCATGCAATAATTTATTAGAACGTGATCATCAACTATTATGATATTTTTAAGACCTATTCGGAAAATATAACAGCTTTGTAAGTTTATAGTCCGTTATTTCCCGTATTTGGATTGTATGTTGCATAATCTATTTGAACGATCTTGTTGATAAACATTTTACTTTTGCCTTGGAATTGAAAAACGGAAATGACAAATTAGAACCAACAAAGATGTTCGAGAATTTGTCATACTTTGAAGATGAAATTTGTAACCTCCAAGAAATTTCGAAACAATAACTATTGAATTAGTGACCAATATGAAATAGTCTTGATCAACAAAGAAACACCAAGTAATTATCAACATTGGGTGAATACTTTTGAATTCTCTTGTTTAGAACTAAATAGTTTCCCTTTCTTGGACAGTATTCGGGTGTTCTTTCTCTCTCTATGTAATTGGTTGGTTCCAAGTAATTCTCTCAACTGATCATTGAATATTCCGTTTGCTCCTTCTTTATGATCCAATTTCAAAATCTATACCTTCTTTGTAGGTAATGTGCCATTCGAATCAATAAGAGTTTGAATCATTCAACTCTTAGAGTATCCCTAGGTGCTGCCTGATAGGGTCCTTTTTTTTGTAAGCACTTTTTTTAGCAATTTTGCCATTGGAGGAATCCTTCCGGGTGTTGTCAATCCCGATTACTCAGCTTGCAACCGGGTTCTTCAAATTTGCAAATACCTGCTTCAAGTATAGCTCACTAACCATGTTTATTTCCAGGGCGTATTATCTCCGGATTTTCTATGGTACCTCACCCCTCTCGTATAATTTAAATCATTACAAATGTCAGAATCTCGGACTTTCCCTTTTAGGACAAGCCGCGCCGGATTGGTAATCATCACGATTAGAAATCAAAACTTATTCTCACCCACACGATTTGCAACCATAACCGGCTAATATTAAGTTCAAAATGAAAAACTATAAATATTTCAACAGATTCCCTCTTACGACCTAATTTATTCTCTATTCATAAGATAATTCTATCTATTAACAAATCAAAGAAAAACAAAAAATGACAGCCACTACAGTTTTCATTTCTGGTGCTAATGGTTATATTGCCCAACACATTATCAAGCAATTATTAGCCAAGAAGAATTACAAGGTTATTGGTTCAGTTAGATCTCAATCAAAAGGTGAGGATTTGGCTGGTTTAGTAAACGACAATAATTTCTCCTATGTGGTTATTCCCACTATTAGTGCTAAAGATGCATTTTATGATGTTCTTAAATCACATCCGGAAATTACTGTATTCTTACATGCTGCTTCCCCAGTCACTTTTGAAGTTGAAGATGTTGAACGTGATTTATTAAAGCCTGCAATTGATGGTACTGTTAATGCATTGGCTGCTATTAAGATGTATGGACCTCAAATTGAAAGGGTTGTCGTTACTTCTTCTGGAGGTTCGGTTTTCGGATTTGATAAATACTTTGAATCGGACAAGGTTTATGATGAAGAAAGTTGGAATCCTATTACTTATGAAGAAAGTAAATCAACTGGTCCAGTCAATGGTTATTTTGGTTCTAAAAAGTTTGCTGAATTGGCTGCTCTTGACTTTGTTAAACTGGAAAAACCAAATTTTGAACTTTCAATAGTTACTCCAGTTTACAACTTTGGTCCTCAAGCTTACGAAGTTAAAGATAAGTCTAAATTGAATGTTTCTGCTGAAGTTGTTAATACTGTGCTTAAATTTAATAAAGATGATGTTATCCCTGGATTTGGAAATGTTTTTGCCGATGTAAGGGATGTTGCCAGGGCTCATATCACTGCATTTGAGAGTGAAGAATCCAAGGGTAAGAGATTACTAGTTGCTACTGATAATTTCACTTATGATACTATTGCTTACATTATTAATAAACATTTCCCCAAGGTACAAATTCCAAAGGGAGATTTATCAAAGAATGAAGCTATTTATAAACAAATGGTTCACAAGTATGATAATTCAAAGACCAACAAGATTCTTGGATATGATTTGATCCCTCTTGAAAAGTCTATTGTTGATACAGTTGGTCAATTATTAGCATAAATAGAAAGTTTATAGTAGAATATGTATAGATGCGAATTCATATTTATGTTTTATCTGTCCACTGGCAAAAATATTGCCAGAATTGCTGCAAATGGAGTTACAACCTGGCTCACATGAAGTAAACTCGGTGCCCCACCCCCACGAGTACCCCTTAGCAGATCAAGCTATTTTTTTAGCCCCTTATCTAATCTTTGTTGGTAGTCTTAACGACAGTATGGCGTGATTCATTTTGTGGTGAATTTTTATTACCACAATTGGAAACTCCCGCAATACTTAATTCTTACTTGATACAAGTTTTTCCCCTGATACATAAAAAATGTAATTGTTCTTAAACATTTAAGAATTTAAGCATATAAAATACAATAAATCTCCTGCATATTGCCAAGTTTACTAAATCTAATGATTCAATAAATCGTATCTACAAAGGAGCTAAAGTGTTCTGCATTGATGTGCGTAAGCAAAACTAGTTTGTGTTCAGAAACTAAACAAAACATGAGAGATAGTTGACATGCTGCCTTATACCATGCTAGGAAGTCAAAATTTTTCATCTTGATCTCTGGTTACCCCTGGCCAACATTTAACTGAAACGTATTTACCTCATTACATCATAGTGCTTTGTCTCCATGAAAATGTGTTTGTTTTTTTTTTAGTTTGCTATTTTTTCTTGTGCTCAGGCACGACCCCGGCTAACACATAATCTTTCGGACATCACCGATCATACACTCTTTCAAAACAGCAAGACAACGCCTTTTACCTGCCCCTCTCTCGTTTCATAGAGTCGTTTGTTTTGAAACAAATACACAAACTTGCTTAAAACTTCTCTTCACGTAAAGCTTAATTACAATTCGTGAAGTCTCTTAAGTTTTTCGGTAATAAAACTTTATTGTTCTTCACCGCATTTTAATTTTTAATTAATTTTTTTTTTTTTTTACACCCACACAAATATAACTGGCGCCCACAAAGTTTCAAAAAGTTTCAAAAGCTTGCTTTCTTAATTAAATTCGCGGCTTCATATTAAACTTGCATTGCTACTAATTCTGTTCCGACTTTGCCAAACATCCAATGGGAAATACCACTTCCAGTCACAACCATGCCACAAATGGCGGTGGACTAGACAGTAGTGCCTCACGCAAGTCATCTGTTCGTAAGGAATCAAGTAATGGTGATGTACGGAAATCTGCTGCTAGTCACAAAGTAACTTCCTTGGATGAAGAGTTTAGCGATTTAATTCTCCATCAAGTCAAACCAACTAATTCACAACAATCTACCAATATTTCCCATATACATGATTCCCAAACTACATTATTGCAACAAGGTGGTGGCGGTGGGGTTGGACGTTCTTCTCTGCATGTTCCTGAACAACAATCACAACTGCTGCTGCAGAACATTCACCTGAAACAACATCTGCAACAACTGTTCCAAACCCAGCATCAACCTATAAAGCTTTTCAACCCCCACGCTGGTGTTGGACTTCTGGAATCTGGGGTTCTGAATGGATCCGAACAATCAACCGAATATCACAATTTCACCCATGACTTGATCGAAGATGAATATAATGAATTGGATGAAGTGCTAATGGACACTGATGTTGCTTCAGTCCTGAGGAACTTCCTCCCAGATGAAGAATTGACTGAATCTATGGAGGTGGAAGAGGAACCCGATCACGCATTCAATAATGACGTGAGTTCTACTCCGGTGGATTTGAGTAAAGTGGAATTTACCAAAGTTAGTAATGGTGGAGATGCTACATTGAATACGGTTCCTGTAAACCCTTTTCCTCGCCATCCAAATACTGCTACTGCTCCATTTGCCCCTCAGAATAGATTATCACCTGCACAAATAGCACGAAATGCACATTCCCCATCACCAAACCCTGAGCAGCAAGCCCAGAATAGTCAACAACAATTCCATCAGAAGCGATTCAAATCAAATTCTAGTCTGTTACTTATACCTGTGGAAATCAAATGGGTCAATTCTTCAAAAGAACATATAACCAAGATTTCCATAATTGGATCTTTTTCGTCCTGGCGTGATGTAATAAAACTTTATCCTCTGCCTAAACATGATAATGAATATGTTACCAATATAAATTTACCGCTTGGTGTCCATAAGTTGCTATATATTATCAATAATGAGTATCGAGTCAGCGATCAATTACCTACTGCTACAGATCAAGAAGGGATTTTCTTTAATTGGTTTGAAGTTATTGATGATACTCACTTATTTAATCATTCAGTGAATCAACCAAATCATATTGGAGCAAGTACAGACTATGATGCCAATATAATTGCTGGGAAACAAGAGGTAGACCGAATCAAAGAGAAGAGCAACAGCTTTTTACAGAAACTTTCCAAAGAAACTTTAAATGTCGAACATGTAGAACATGTTGAAAAAGTGGAAAATAATGAAACCCAAGACCAGCAGCATTACGTTTACCCCAACTCATATGATATGCCCTATGATATGCTGACAAGTTCAACGTCTTTGTTTCAACCTGTTACTCATCTTTCTCCTCCATCACCGCCACCGCCAGAATATTCAAATGAAATCCCCGAGATGTTTGTAAACTATGACTACTTCAAACTTAAAGCTCCAGATTTTGAACTCGCAGAACCACCACATCTTCCGCCACATTTGAATAATGTCCTTCTTAATAAACTTCAACCCCTGGGGAACCCTCATCATCATCCGCCGCCACTTACTCCTACTCATTCAACCAATTCAATTCAGCATTCGAGTTACATGCAGCCATCAACCTCTGCAATAAGTACCACAAGTACTGGTAGTTTCCATAATCGCCCACCACTTAGGAGAGCTGATAGTTCCTATTATGCGTCAAGTAAGGAGAGTAGTATACCCAATCATGTTATTTTGAATCATTTAATGACAACCAGTATTCGAAATGATGTGTTGACAGTGGCATGCATTACAAGGTATTCTGGGAAGTTTGTAACTCAGATTGTATATTCGCCAGCTGATAAGACATGATTTACGCAGGGCGCAAATCATTTATAGCATTTAGTAGAACATTGTTGGGGATTTGGCTTATTGGTAAACAGAGCTGACATTTCTGTATGTAAATATTCCATATTCTAATACAAGATTCCAGTACTTTCAAGGAGTATATCACACTAGTACTCACATACATGTAGAATAATCTCAAGCCTTTACCAGTTTGCAAGATTAGGCTGTAACTATCAAACTTTTATCCTCGATGCAACCACAGGGGAACAGAGAGAACAGACTTGCTTATTTAGTCAAATGTTTACGTTTACAATACTACAATAATACAATCAATATCCAAAAATATATATTGGTAAGCTATATAATGACTGAATGACTATGTTTTTGTATACTCTCTATCAAATAATCGTTTCAATCAAGTGTAAACTTAATCCTGGAGGTTAGAAAAAAACACACCTCTAAATACAAAAAAGAATTGGCTAGCAACAACAAAATATAGTTAAATATGCTGAGGATAGCGGAAAGCAAGAATCGATTCTTGCTAATTTAAAACAAAACGAAATGAGTGAACGAATATAAAAACTTTGCTAATTGAATGGGGTTGAATTGAAAGTGAATTGAAATGAATTGAAAAAAAGTTAAGCAACAAATGCAATCTATAAGGGTTCACATTTTATACGATTCATATGCTCTTGTAAGCGACGTTCTCTTCTTAATCGTGTTTGCATCAAACTATAACTTCCTCTTCTAATAATAACTTCTAATTTAAATCTATCGATTTCAGGGTAAAACACTGAACTGTATGAATATAATTGATCAAGCAATTGGTACCTTTTGTCCCGATTTGTGTCTCTAATCCATGTTTGATATCCTAATTTGAAATCACAATAATTTCCAAATAACTCAAGGATTTTTACTTCAATTTCTTTAGTTAAGGAAATATGAAACCCATCAAGCTCTAAAATCTTGGATAATTCATAGATATTTAACCGGGAATAATATCTATCGTTACGGGATTCACCATTTACCATCAGCCTCGAATTTTTTGGTCTTCTTTTTATCTTTTTCTGTTTGGTCATTGTAGAAATAGAATCAGACACTTCGGTACCCGTTTCAAACTTCAACCTACAAGAACCAAACTCAGCATCATCGGGTTCGGTTGGACTATGAGGATCGGATTTTCTGCAAGTAGTATAATTGCTTTTCTGACCCTTTGGCAATTGATATTTGGAATTCAATTTACATTCTGCGAGTGGAATAAATTTTGTCCTGCTCAAATTCATAAATTCCAGTGAAAATGGCAATGGTAAAATCTTTGGTCCAATGCTATAGATTTCAGATCTTAAATCCGCTAATGCTTTTTCTTGCTCCTCAAAATCCAAATAATTATCATTAATGAATCCAACATGCTTATAGTAATTATCTAAGCCTAATTGTTGTGCAGTAGGCATGCTTTCTTCAAACCCTTGGACAATATTAATAAATTCAGCATGTCTTTCTTTGAATTGAAACGTCAAGGAATACTCGCAAGAATACTTGTTGGAACTACTGATTAAGCTAGACTTTTCCGATGGTTTTCTTAATCTTCTAAATTTTGTGACCTTGTGGGATGGTGGTGTTTTAGGTCTTTTGGGTGTTTTTGGTGTTTTTGGCTTTTTTGGCGTTTTCAATTTTTTAGGTTTTATTAATGGTTGGGGGAATTGAGAAGCAAGAGTGGGTGTCATATTTCCTGGTAAGATCAACGCGACGGGAGATGATGGAGGCAATTGACAGCTAGGTTCATTGGTAATATTATCACCAGCGGAATTAACTCGAGTTGATGGAATTTGACCATTGCTAGCAATAGATTTATCAGCAGCTGACTTGGACTCAATAGCTTTATTAGCGGCTGAATTGGACTGTATAGCTTTATTAGCGGCTGAATTAGACTCGATGTGGAACTCAGATACAGGGGTGGCAGTTTTTTGATACTCAAATGCAGGTAATAAATTCAAATTTTCCTTTAATCGGTTAATCTTATCCGAAGAATCTGAATTAACTTGAGCAATATCACTATTATGCAATAACATATTGTAATTGCACGAGGGTTGCAGCAGTGGACGTTGACATTGTACCGAAATCTTGTTAGAAGAAACAATACCAGAACGATGGGAAGATGCTGGAGCAGACACTTGTGGCATACCAGGAACATTAGCAGGTGTGTTTAAAGAAGAAGAGGCCAATGCAGTTCCTAAATTCGAAAAATGATGATGTGCATGGTCTGAAACAGCAGCAGGACCACTTGGAGGGTAATGAAGATAATCAAGTGGAGATGAAGGTAATTGCAGTATTGGTTGACCTTCTGATTCAACAGGAGATGGAGATCTGGTTATAGTTTCAGCGTCAGACTCGAAGGACATAACCAACTCTTGATTTTCATTGACATAAATAGAAATACCACCGTCGTCAGGACTGTTTGATTGAGAAAGAAGATCAAGTAAATTATCAGATTCAAGGTCACTAACATCATCCTCATTAAATGTAATCAACAAGGGATCTAACGTATTACTAGAAGGTACCTTCTGAGTATATGACTTGTATGATTGAGGTTGTACTGGTGGTTGTGTCTTTTTAAGGGGCTGCAGTTGACAAACCCTCGTTGGTTTATGGGTGTATTGAATAGTAGTTGTGCTAGGACCAGCAGTAACACTAAGAGGAGAGTTGTATGAAGTAGCAGTTGTTGTGACAGAATTTGATCTATGAGCAAGGTCAATATGGGTTGATGTTGAAGTGGTTGAAAATTGATCATGTTCATTTTCTTCGTATCCAGTGCCACCAACAGTAATCAATCCCATTCCAACAGGTATATTTAATGGTGATACATTAGGGGTGAATATTTCTTGAGTTGAATGAATATTATTGTGATCTTCTTCTTCAAAGCAGCCACTAGCGAGAAATTGACTAAAATCTAACACGGTGGTGCCAATATTCTCCTCGTTAGAATAATTAGATGTTGACATTTTCCTGTCAAAAGTTTTTGGCAGATTTTAAAAGCACGCAATAATAATTAAGTATTTGCTGCCACTATTAGCAAGAGAATGTAATAAAGTTATCCAATTTAAGAATGAACCAAAATCAAGTGGCAACCTGAACGGAATGAAATAGATTAATTTAAAAAAAAAATGCTGGAAAGGAAACAAAATTGGATATGTGTTACCTTTATTTGCGTTGCTGTCGTTTTTGCTGCGGTTGAGGTGGTGATAAGAATGAATAAAAGTATGCAAGGGAATGTGGCCCGATTTGAGCAGGTCCCGATATGTGTGAATCGGAAGTAGATATATAATTATTGGAACATAGGAAACCGTGGGAGACACAGAATGTTATCTTTTAAGGAATAATCTGGTGGAAAATGCAGTTTTTACATAATTATTTCTTTTTTGATGCAAAATTACCAGAGCAACTTGCAGACACATTTCCATTTTAGGAAAGATGTCAGATTTTGTACTCCAACAGTTTTTCAGATTGTTCAAAAGTACCTATAATTAAATAATATATTGTTTGATATCTTTCCCTTGTTTATATGATTTGAAGTGGATAAATATTTTACGATTAAGGGGGGAGGGTGAATTTGAGAATAACATCCAGTCAGATATTTACCTCTAGTGGTCACTTTAACAATTGAAGATTGGTATTGCTTTTATTGCATGCATAGCGGAGAGTTGGAGGAACTAACCGAAAATTCAAAATATTTGCTTACAGTGCCAAGGTTTGTCTTGTAAGTTCAAGAAAAAGGCTTACATAATTTGAATCCTTGGTGACATCCAGATGCAATTACGGATATACTCATTTTAGTCTATTACTATTGTTTGATATATTTTTCAAGATATTTATTTTTATTACTTGTTTTCGTTTTTGTGGAGTATTTTTTTCTTGTGTCAGAATGGAAATATAGTTCCAACGGTTAATAATGTAAAGCTTTAAGTAACAATGATGGCCAAGTGGGGGCTCCACAAACGAAGGGGCCCAAGGTAGGTAGATTAAGGAAAACTATATTTTATTCCGAATTTTCTTGAATAAAAATAATTTTTGGTTATGAGTGATGGCGAATAATTTGTCACAAGGATTCTTGCGTGTCGGAACGCCTCAAACGTTTTAGTATTAGTCGCTTATCGTAAATTTTAACCCGATGCACAGCTTGTAGGTGATTTTAAAAACACTATACGACATGCTATATGATTCAGGCTTTCAATATTAAACGTGAAGTTAGACCAGTGAATATAAAGTATGAAATTGTTCGGTGGACTTTACAGTGTTTTATAGATTTTTTTTTAATATTTTTCATGCATATACTTTATTTCATCTGATCAGTCTATTTTATTTTTTTCAGATATTTCTTCCTTTATGCTCTTGCATGGAATTTTTGAATCTACAGGATCTTTCAAAAAGGTCCACAATGACGTGTCATGAAATTTTCACATGCAGTTTCTCTGTTTCATAGACAATGCTAGCAAATTAACATTCCGTATCTGAAAAATGCAAAATGCAAGAGTAGTTCTCATAGAATGACAAAGAGGTACCATGTCGTAATTTACGAAACCTAAGAGACGCCTCAGAAGTTAATATGCCCATGGGTCAAATAATCATTTGTGACCTGTGACATGTGGGCAGTTGAATAGATGATCTCTTCTTCATTTACAGCTTACATTCTCCACTCCCCTCTTTAACCAAACTGCAAATTTGATGTAAGGCGGCATACAAAGAAAAGGGGAAATAATAGAACAAAAATTTTTTAGACCGAAATTGAGAAAAAGCTAAGCTTATCCAGATAGCCGGTCACTGGAGTAATAAGAAAATAATATTTTAACTCGTGCGCTTTTTGAACACAAGTGCAGTTTTTGTGTCTTAGTTACTCTACCACTTCGAGGCTGTTTGTATTTGATTTATTTTAATACTCGAGGCGTATTCAACATTCCGTATGGGAGCTGTGGTGCATTATCGAAAGAATCGAGTGTGGCTATTGACCTCTTTGATATATATACATCATTTTCTCGGTGAAATAAATTGAACAGAAGTACACCTTGAATAACTAACAAATTAAATTATATCCTCCATGTATTCTCCTCTTGGACAGCTACAATTTGAACTCCAGGGGTATAGCTTTAGAGAGAAGTAGTCCCCAAATACGTAGAAATTAGCTAAGATTCTCCTTTGATTTTATCTTTCGCCGAAGCCCCGCTGAATGTTAAAGGAAATACTCCCGCTTTAGTGCAACTCTAATATTTGGCCGTTCCAGGATCAATTGGTTACCAAAATATTTTGTTTTATGTAATTCGATGCAATATTTATACGATTGTTTCAGGAACAACAGCCAGAAAAGAAAAAAATAGAAATTAATTGATTGTTCAATCTATGCTTAAAAAAAATAAAAAGGTGCTCGTAACCATCTGAAAATATATTTTTGCGCTCAGACTGTTTTGTGACAAAAAAAAAAGACTAGACAACCACTGTATTAATTTTCTATTATTACGGATTAACACTATCTGAAAAATTATAAATTGTCTAATGGTGAATTACAGGTTAAAATGGGTGGCAAAACTTGGAAAATATCCTTAATAAATCTGTACACATCCAATTTGATGAACTAGTTTTATCTGCTAAAACATTATTGACCCTTTTCATCGAAGAGAGTCACAAGATTAGCATAGGACAATATCAAGAGCATTTCTAAAAGGTTTCTATTTTCGAGTTTCATGATTATGTTACTGTTTTTTTTTTTTTAATGAAATTTATTCATCGCAATATCAAAAACAATAAAAAATATTCACACATCCTTCACAAGACTAGTTCGGTTAGTGTGTCAAACGTTTGCACAACTTGAATGAGAAATAATAGAAGCTCATGGCACCGTAGAAAATTTAAATTGCATTTCTTAATAGGAATAAACTTCTGTTCTACCCTATCAATAATTTATTTCACATGACTAATTGTAAGGGACCCTGGCCAATATCCTGTATCCAACTGTATTGGTTCTATGGACAGTTCTTATTCTTCTCATATTAGCTGGTTTCCCCCCTCTGACAAAAATATTCTTCGCACCTTGGCTTTTCTTTTTGTGTCTTTTGTCTTGTGATTTGAGCTTGGTATTAATTTGCAACCAAAAAATATTTGATCTTAAAAATAAACACAAAATTCATCCTGAAAATTTGTTAATTTATTTTATTACTACCCTTTTTTATTATCGGAGAAATAGTGCCTTAATTTAATACACCTACAAAGGCATTGTTGTAATATTACTTCATAACCGTTGGATTATTTTAGTTCAATTTAAAAAAAATTCTTGTATATCTAAACTGTTGTAATAATATATAAGAAATATTGTAAAATCTAGACACAGGCTTGTCAAATCTTTCAACAGGATCTAGCCAATTTCCTGGTTGGTTATTTTTTTTCAACTTTAAACAGAATTCATTTTTTCAACAATGTTAGCCACAACTTCATCCACGTTATCCTTAGAATACTTACTTACCATCAAAACGTCAATCAAACTCTTTACACCTATATTGATTTCATACTGTGATAATTGCATCAAAATTTCTTGACGTTCTCTTTCAGTCATAAATCCCAACTTTTCTAAAACTCTTCCAATTTCTTCAACACTCTTAATCGGAGGAATTGGAATCGTATCAGTAAAAGCATCAACCAAATTCATATGTTTAAATACTGAGTATTGAGAGGTGGTCCCAATGATTAATAATCTTCTTCCCTTGGGAGGTTTTTTGGTCAAATAAACCATCAAGACTTGTAAAATATCATTGGAGAATCTTGGACCAATAGGGTTATAATTAATAATATTTTCAATCTTGTCAATAACCAAAACATTAAGAGGAGACTTGTGAACATCTCTGAATACAGTATCAATCTCCTGAATCTTTCGAGCTTCTCCCATACCAACCAAAGTTTCTGCTGATAACATTTTTACAAATGGGAAATCTGAATTTAATGCCAAAGTAGTTGCAATAGCAGTCTTACCAACTCCTGCAGCTCCATACAACAAGATACTTCTCAAAGTTTCAGTTTCACTTGATTTGACAACATCAACGATTGATTGACCTTTTTCAAATACATGTCTAATTGCCTCATTGAATTGAATAATTCCATGTTTTGCTTGTTGTGACAAATCTTCTTCATCAGTTCCGAAAGCAGGTCTAATATCATTCAAAGCCAATAAAAAGTCATTACGGGTGATTTTTAAATCCCCAATAGAATCTGGATCAATTTGTGCTAATGATCCTTTCTTGGTATGACGAGAGATTGCATAAGATTTTGCTGAATTACACAACCCTTCAATTTCTGCCCCAGTAAAATTCTTGGTTAAAATACTTAATTCATCAAAATTAACATCGGATGTTAAAATATCATTTTCACGTAATTTTTTAGTATGAATTAAAAAAATATCTTTTCTACCCTTTTCATCAGGAAGGGCAATTTCAATTTGAATTTCAAATCTACCTGGTCTTAACAAGGCAGTATCAATTAAATCTAATCTATTAGTCATACCAATGACCAATATATTATTTAATTGGTCTACACCATCCATTTTCGACAATAATTGATTAACAACATTATCACCAACACCTGTTCCATCTGATCTTGCCGAACCTCTTTGTTTGAAAACAGAGTCCAATTCATCAAATATAATAACATGTAAATCTGAATCCTCACCTTTTTGCTTATATTCAGCTTCAGCGTCTTTAAATAAATTACGGATATTTTCTTCTGAAGCACCAACATATTTACTCAACATTTCCGGACCATTAACAATCTTTGGTTCTTTCCCATTAAGCATTTTAGATAATTTACGAGCAATTAAAGTTTTACCAGTACCTGGAGGACCAAATAATAATAAACCTTTACAATGTTTATAATCCAATTTTTCAGCAATATCAGGAGGCAAAATTCTTGAATTAAATGCCCGTCTGAAAATATCTTGAAATTCGGTATCTAACCCACCAATTCCTAAATCTTCCAATTTAAAATCAGGATTGATGATTTGTCTTCTTGCATGTGGACGGTGATGAGCAGTTGAAGAACCACCACCAAAAATACGTGATTTCAAAGATTTATTCTTGGTTAAATTAATTACCGATCCATCCGCAGGATAAAATAACACATCAGTCAGTTTAGTCAAAATTCCCTTGGTTGACAATTCATCAGAATCTTTAAAACTAGGTAAATGATCCTTAGTATTAACATCAATTATTTGAACATTGTTAACCAAAACACTAAAATATGTTCCATTATATTCCATATAAATAACTTGAGTAGGTTGCAAGATTTGGTTTTCATATTTCTTCAAGAACAATTCCACCAATTGATCATGATTAATTGGATTTGAATTGGCTCTTCCTCTGGATTTAAAATCAATCATAAGATCTACAGCACCAAGATATTGTTGTTGTTGACCAGATTGGAAAATATTATAATTTTCGATATTCACAGGTTGTCCAAGAGACCATTTACCCCAAGTTCTCATATTCCCAGCTAATCCAATTGTACCAGGTTTAGTACGGTCATCTTTAGTAATTGAATAAACAAAATTGCCATCTAAAAGAACTGGAGCACGGTCTGGAACTTGAGCAAAATCAGCAGGATTAACAGCAACACAGTTGGCAACAGCAACATCATTTCCTGGTGTATTGTCTGCTACTAATTGTTTTCTGAATGATTCTCGTAATGGTTGTATTTGGGCTGGCGGTGATTGCGGATGAGGAATACGGATATTGTGAGTGATCGAAGGTTGGCCAGGCTGAGAAGGGTTGCTTGAAACTTTTTGGAATCCGAACTTCTCCATCATAACTTGTTTAAAAGGGGGTGAAATATATTGCTGATCTGTATAAAATATGAATACACTAGCAAGGTAAAAGCTTGTGTCTTTGTTGGCTGTTGGGACACGATTTAATTTTTGTGATTCAAGTTTCAATTCTCTTTTTTTATTGTAAAAAGTACACGTCCTTAATCTGGTTCTACCAGATCAAACAAAGGAAAGCAGCAAAATCACCTTTCCAGTTTCAAAGAATGTGCTGAATGACATTTTCTTTCTAAGAGATTCCTGATTCTATAGGATATTCGTTTTGAAAAGTAATATGATATAAGTTATGGTAAGATATTGGAAAATTTTGGACAATCTTTTCAGAAAAAAAGACAGCAAAACCAGGTTGAAAATTTCTATCCTTTTTAACAAGCCATTTAACCACCACAAATACCTTCCCGAAGCTCCATTCTTGTATTTTCAATCTATTTTATAGGTTTCTATTAGATAATCACCTTAAATTCTGGAAAACTAGCTCAAAACCAGCTCAAAATCGCCAACCGTGTGATCCAACGTCAAAACCATATTATTCCAAGTTTTCAACAAAACCAGTCTAGAACTTTTAAAAAAGTACTTCAAACATACCTTTCCACCATTATAATACCTCTCCATCATCAGGATCCTTCAAAATCGCCCTGTAACCCACTAAAATAACGATTTTCAAAAAGTAGAAAAAAATCAGAATCGCCTGGCCGTTCAAAAAAAAATTTGGAAAAAAATGGTTTAGTGGTGTAGCGGCTATCACGTTTCGTTTACAAGTGTTTTATAACGCAGTAAGTACCGAAAAGGCCCCGAGTTCGATCCTCGGCTAGATCAATCTTTTTTTGCTAGTTTTCTCTTCTTTTTTCGTTTGCGCTACCAGATAAATACCGGTGATATGCAGGAATTCAGTCATGCGACACCTTTCTTTTCCGGACATCACCTATTTTTTCTGCTACTGAAGGAGGAACCCAATCAAAAAAAGTACGAATTATTGCAAAATGCAAAAGACAAAAAAAACTGCAAAAAAAAAGAGACTCTGAATTTTTTTTTTAGCAACAATTGTTTATATTTTTGTCTAGATTTACGAGCACTTACAAAAAATATTTTTTAATGAGGAGTCAAAGACAAGAAAAACAGTACAAATATTTAAAACTGTATTTAACAAATATATAACTTAAACAACTAAAGCAAACAAAACATATTAATAATAACACAAGACATATATACATAAAAAACGATATTCAAACAAGGGA
Organism: Spathaspora sp. JA1; assembly: GCA_003676035.1. Lineage (NCBI taxonomy): Eukaryota > Fungi > Ascomycota > Pichiomycetes > Serinales > Debaryomycetaceae > Spathaspora > Spathaspora sp. JA1. The sequence continues at coordinate 254,353 of NSGQ01000008.1, read as the reverse complement.
AATTCTTTTTAATATTCTTCTCTTGGGTAAAGAATTAATGACAAAACTCAATCCATCTCAGGGATGTAGAACGTATAATATATAGCACAGTATAACCGCAAAACGTGAAACAAGATTCAGATAAATTAAAATAACAGTAGAATCAATCACAAGTTTCACCACTTTGGGGCTACAGAACCAAACAAAGGTCCATTTCCAGACCACGAAGGACTATGACCGTGGTGAACAGTATTTTGCATATTTCCGTAATAATGTTGTTGGTGAATATGATTATGTTGCTGTTGTTGTTGTGGAGGTGGATGTGGAGGAAGAGGTCCTTGGTTTCCTTGTGGGAATTGTTGAGCGTGATTGTAATATGGAGGAGCTCCAGTAGGTGCTCCAGCTTGTGGAAGTGATGATGGTGGTCCAGGTGGAGGGAGATTATAATTTGAATAATTCATATCACTGGTGGTATAATGAGATTGAGTTTGCGATGATGCATTTGAATAACCAGACATTGATAATTTATGATTTGGATAGTATGGAGGTTGATTTACATTATATTGGGTATCTAAAGGCATTGGTTTAGCCATATGATGCTGTTGTGGCATTACTTGTTGTGGTGGTGGTTGGTGTTGACGTGGTGGTAAATGACGTTGCTTTTCAGAAAATACATATTCATTAGCCATATAATCAGTAAAGCCTGATTGTTGATTCATATTGATAGGTGTATTCGATGCAGAATCCCGAGGGGGTCTAAACACAGCACCGGAAACATGAGGAGGTGTTACATTATTATTATTAGCATTACAATTATTATTGTCACCAGGATTAATATTACCATTATTATTGAGATTAGCGTACAAGTTTGTAGGTAATGAAAAATTTCTATTTTGATGAGTAGTAGTAGTAGCAGAAGGATGATTAACATTTTGACCATTATAAATATAGGAAGATGATTGTTCATTGTGGGTTCCACTCATACCAACTGGGGAAGAACTATTTCTAAATCCAACTGATTGTGGTTTAGAACGATAATACAAGTCATTGACAACAAATTCACCATTGGAATTCATTTGACTCTTTTTGTTGTTATTCAACACATTTTGTTGTTGTTGATTTGAAAACAGGAAATTTGTAGTTGTTGGTGATGATGTCGTACCATTAATATTATTATTTAAAATTGTATTAATCTTTGATTGAATACGTTTACCAAAACTTGATACAATTTTACAATTTTGAAACCAATACTTGATAATTATAATTTGTAAGGAATTTTGATCCAATTCTTGTTGTTGGTAGTGTTGATTATCAGGTAAAATTAGTGACAATTTCTCAACTTGAGCATAATTAACATGGGAATTAATTAAAATATCAATTAAAGTTTGAATAACATAATTTCCATAAGGATCATTAATTAATTTATTCAAATCATTAATTAAAATGTTATAAATTAATTCAAATTTTAAATTTGAAAATGAAATATTCAAACCTTCATTATTAAAACAATTCTTCAAGAATTTTTCAACAACATTTGAACTAAATTTTAAATTACATAAATTACCAATATTGAATTGAACAAAATTTTCAAAAATCTTGTAATTCATATCAAATGAATTTATGGAAATTAAATATTGTAATACATAATTACCAAATTGATCATTAATCAACAATTTAAAGTTGTTGAATTGCAAGATTGCTTGTGAAAATTGTTCCAATTGTCTTGATGTAACATGATTAAGACATTTCTGTAAAACACAACATCCATGTTTATGAGTAGCAACAATGTACAATTCTTCAATAATTGAATCATAAATAAATTGACAATCTTGAGGTTGATATTTATTTAAAATCTTTTGAATTACATGATTTCCATTTAAATCTTTAATTAGATCAATTATATATGGTTTTAACCCCTTTGTTAATAATTCTAATTGATATGAATTATTCAAATTATCAATAATTTTTTGTAAAGCTCTTGTTCCATGTTGACTAATTGAAATTTGATATAAATTTTCTTGTAATATTTCCAACAAGATATTTAAATTGGATTCATTACAATAAACAATCAATTTTTGAATTAAATAATTTCCAAATGGATCAATTATTAATTCATACATATAGGGATAAATTTGTTTAAATATAATATCAAAATTACCGTGTCTAACTTGATAATTTGGAATTAAATTTTCATCAATTTTCTTTTGTAAAAATCGACACCCATACTGATCTTTAGATAATTTTAAAATTTCCAGTTTTAATTGAATTAAAGGTAATTTATTTATCGAAGCAAGATACTCCTTATCAATCTTTTGAGGAATTCTAATTGACGGGGTTGTACAACTAGGAGGAGTAGAATTCATGGAAGAAGAAGGTGTAGCTTCATCACTACTAATATTCAATTTAGAAATCATATTTTTGTTAACACTACCAGTAAAACTTTCACCGGAATTACCTAGATCCGAACCACGTTCAAATTGTTGAGAAGGATCAAGGGATGATTTTCGGTCCGAAGTTTGTGAGGAAGTAGTGGATGAAATGGAACCAGGCTTAGTAGCGCCACCACCAACACCAGGAGGAATAACCAACGGAGTAGACAAAATCTCATTATCAATAGCAAAATTTGGTAAATTTAAATTATGATTCAATTTATTTGAAGTATCCCAAATATTTGATTTGGTGGAGCCTGATTTACTAAAAAATTTTTGATTTTGAAAATTTGTAGATGAAGTTGAACATGATGAAGTTGTTGGTGTGTGTTGTTGGGATGCAAGATTTGGAGGAGTGGTTGGTTCTATTATTGATGTGATTGAATTTATGGAAAGATTATGATTGTGGGACATTATTGGGGTGGGAGGGCAAACCAAGTGAGGCAAAAATATGGAATTGGGGTTTAAAAAATGCAGTCAATTATAACAAGGGGATGGTGGGTATCCTATTGAAGGATTAATAATACAAAAAAAAACAGTCAGTCGTTCTTACTTCCAGACAACTTTAGTTTATGTTTCAGTTCTAAATTAGTCTCAATCAAATACCTCAACACTTTTCCTTAGGGATGTTCCTTTTCTTTTTTTCTTTTAATTAACAATACAAAAAAAAAAAAAAATTCGGGGAAATCAAATTTAAGCAGCGGGTAAAAAGAGACAATGTTGAGTTAAAAAGGAATACCCGCACGGTGATAAAACAACGAGTAACCCGATAATATGTTAAACTCTGTTTCAATTTCAAATCAAAGGCTTCCTTTTTTCGTCCTTATCAAACACTGAGTGGAGAAAACCAATTACCAACCAAAGCAAAAAGTGACTTCCGATGAAGGAGGGAGTAGTAGGATGATGATGTTACCAAGAAAGTGCCTTATCAACTATGTGAATAAAACAAGGTATGACTTAAAGGTATGAAGTTGGTGAAGTTAGAGAATCCAATGAAATTAGAAAGGAAAGTAAGAAAAGGGGAAAACAAAAAGTTGAAAAGAAGAAGATAAATTTTATTTTCACTTTTATAGTAAAGGCTAATCCCAATGTCTGGCTTTTACCAAGTTAGGTTGATAACTTTTTTTTTTCTATGTATAATTATTTTTTTTTGTCTGTCTGTCTGTGTGTGCCTTAATCTTGTCACTCAATCACGGTAGAAATCAGTGGGTCCGTGTGAATTCTTTTTTTTTTTTCAAGAAATCATCGTTTATCGCTTTCTATAAACATCTTATTAAAAAATAACTTTTTTTCTGTTGTTAACTTCCTGATTTCGAGAGGTGCGTTATGATGATCTCGGGGATAGAATGAAGGCTTATAGATTTATAAATCAAGTATCTGTATAGTACGCTGTAGAGTACATAAGGGAGTCCAGACTATTAAGTAAATGGCATATATCAACTCTTGCTTTAAATGTGTAAACTAACACAATAATGAAACAAAAAAAACATGACAATTCAAAAAAAAGGTAAAAATTGCTGTCCCTAAAACATTCTATATACAAACTGCATTATAGATAAATATTTTTGCATGCTCTAATTTGACAAAAAAAATATTACAAAAAAAAAAACCAGGAAGTTTACACTGTAAATTTTTACCGCCTATATATGCTTATTTGCATTTGCAGGTTTTATGGTGGGAAAAAACTCTCTATGGCAACCAAAATCCGAAACAATCTCGAAATTTACAACAATCTACATTTGATTGGCTAGTTGAACTGCTAATAAAGAAATAATTTACTTTATATTTTTACACTACTCTACAAACCTAGCATGTTTGAACTGTTTGACAGTCAAATTCTAGCTCCAATGTTAATCCATTAAATTTCTAAATACATATCTCCCCCTTAGGCAACCTTTATTAGTATCTGCAATGTACAAAACAAAAAATAAATATAAAAATAAACAATTCCGGTATATATATATTTTTTTGCCCAAGTTGCGGGTTGTTGTATCTACAACAACAACTTGTAATTTTTTACAGGAGCTGCCATATTTCAGCTGGAAATGGGATAAAACTTTCCCCGAAAGATAACACCAAGTAAAAACATGATATTATACTCAAGTGATGAGAAACATAAACAATAATAAAACTAATTCATTTCGTCTAGACCCTTTAATCAATTTGAAACAAAGCTGATTTTTGTAATTTTACGGTTTTACCTTTTGCGGTTTTTTTTTACTACAGGTATCAATTCCTATAAATACACAAAAGAAATTCTATATAATAAGTTATGACCGTCGATTGTATTAAAGAAAATAACTCTAATATGGTAATATATGCAAACCAGCAACGTAGCCTGATGGTGGAAGGGGGTAAATTGGCCAAGAAGAAGTTTATTATTGGGGTGCCTTTGTTCTGTTACTTCCCCCTCTCATAATCAGTATAGAAAAAGTAAGAATTTCTTGAACCGAAATATCCCATATAATATTTTATTTTAGTAGACAAAATTTTTTTTTGAACACCTTTCAATTCAGTTTACTACATGTTGCTAGTTTTACAATTAAGAAGTAGGTCAATTAGAGTTAATTATAATAAAGTAAATGCAAATTATATATCACTAGCAACCTAAATCACCTTTTTCTCACAGTCTTTGTCCTCCTCATTCCATATAATTGGTTGCACGTAACCACCCCCCTCCACCAGAATTTTTTTTTGACTTTGAAATTGTCTGCAGCAACACACTGTGGCAAAATATTTTGCTATTCTGTAAAACAGGAATCAGGAAAAACAACCTTGTAAAAAAATTTTTATAATTACTAATTATTGTTCCGAAATTGGGAATTGTCAAAACAAGCTAAAATGGCAAAAGGAATGTAAAGTTTGTAATATTTAAACATAAAATATGCGTCTTGTGCATATATCTTTCCAATTGACCACTAGGGTTGTTAAGATTCCATTTGACCTAGGAGCAATTGTCATATGAGCTAACGTAAAGGATCCTAGTGAGAATAATTAAAAATTTATCTATGCTAATACATTTTACATGAAGGATTCGCATTTCACTTGGGCTTAGAAGTAATTTTTCACTCTTAATTCCTGTCTGAAAATAGTCTTTGTGCCACTAGTAGAAATGATTTAGGAAAGTAAACAGACACCGAGCAGTTATTATGAACGGAACCAAACAAGTTCATTGTATAGTAATGGTTTGACAATGCAAACACCACAATATAGTATCAATTGTTTGAGAGATAAACGATCGAGAAACTTTGAGTGAAGTTCAACGATAGCAGCAAAATCTTACAGCCCGGGTCTACTTTACATGGGCTCTGTAGGTTGATCAATATCTAAACTGCAAATGTTCTACAATGAACAAGAACACAACAACAAGAGGAGATTTATTGTTCATAACACCCGTTATTTTTTATATCGAGTTTACTTTAGCTATATTAGTATTCTATTGTTGTTAAATTAATCTCGGAAATTAAAGCTCAATTAAAAGCTGCAAAAAAAAATCCCACATTTGAGTTTGAGTTCTCCTCAATATAATACAACCTAACTCTTTTATTTTCAGCGTAAGTGCTATAAACCTAACTATAACATGGTCCCTTGGACTCTATAGATACTAATCTGCAGGCATGGATATTTTGTTTCGACAAGTTGCCCTTGGGTATTCCAAAGTCTACTAAATGGAAAAGAGTAAAATGAAACTTTACTGTGTCAATATAAAGTATTTCCTTATTATCTATAAATTCTCTATTTACCAGGGAAAGTTACCCGATAGGTATGTTATTGTTGATGCTTGTAATGTTTTATGTGAAAATAAAAATCTTGTCAAACTAAGACAATAACAACAACAAAATAAAAATGCTGTTCAAACTACTACTTAATAAACCATCTATCAGCAGTAACATACGAATTAAGAATATCAATACCAAACACAAACTCACCAATTTGACGCTTCTTGTCATCTACACAAGTACATTCTTTAATTCTTCTAGCTAATCTTTTATTTTGTCTCTTGGTTAAAATTTCTCGTCTTGATTGTAATTCTTGAGTATTTGGAAATTCACTATTCATAAATCCAGGAGGTGATGCAAATTTATCAAAGATTTGACTAAGTTTATCTTCAAAGCTATCTTCAAAGTCCGGGTTATTCTTCATATTTGTTGCTTGATAAAATGCTTTAACTTTATTATACTGATTTTGATTAATAATTTTGTGATTATGAAGAAATGTCGATTTTGCTGGGGGGTTATAATTTGGATTTAATTTAAAATCAGCAAAATCCCAAGTAATTTCATTTATTGGATGTCTAACTAAATTGATATTGAACGTAGGTTCGTTATTAAATCTATCGGTATAATAGTTGAGTAAATATTTTCGTTTCTGTAGAATTGTAGTTATGGTTTTCGGTATTGGTATTATGGGGAGTTGACCCAATCCAAAATCATCTTCCTCCCCTGCTTCCTCTTGAGAATCTTCAATTTCTTCCTCTTGGTATTGAGACGAAACAGGTGAGCTTGAAGAGTACTGAGTTGGTTTAATTGGACTTGATTTTTCTGGTTCCAAAGTAGAATTTATAAGTTTAGGTATTTTACCAATCAAAGAATTTGTGGAAACTTTTCTCTTAGGACTTATTATAATTGAGCCTTGGGAAGAAACTAGTCTTCGTTTTTTCAGAGGAGATATCTTTATTGGAGATATCTTATCGGATATCCCAGCTCCCCCTGCCTCTTCTTCTTCGTCTTCAGAATATTGAGTAGGTAAGATTGGTCTATCTTCAATCATGGATTGGGCTCTTCTAGCAGGAGAAATATCTTCCGTTTTGGACGGACTAATATCATAACCTGATCTAGTCAAAGATAAAGTAAACTTGTCATTTACTTTAGGAGAGGAAGGCTGTCGTGGTTTAAGTTGTGATTTCAATCGAGATATCTCTTGATCTTTTTCAGATATAGTTTGATTAAGTTTATTAATTTGAATTTGTAAATCTTGAATCTTTTCTTGATCTTGTTTTCTTAATTGTGATATTTCATCATCAAACAATTCAAGTAACTTTGAATTAAATTCACGTCGTAGCATAATGTTTGTTTATTTCTTCCTTGTCCAGTACCATATTTGTTTACCATCTCGCACACCAAATTGTACTACAACTAAACTCATCAAAGGAAAAAAAAAGATCAACAGTAGATATTAGACAACACATTTTACAATCAATTACAAATGTTTGGAAATACTCAATCAGGAACATCCACAGGATTCGGAGGTGGGTTTGGAGCAAATTTAAACACAGGAACAACACCTGCATTTGGTGCAAAACCTGCCGGTACAACCACCAATCTTTTTGGAAACCAACAACAACAACAGACACAACCACAAGGTGGATTGTTTGGTAATACTACTACTTCTAATACTGGAATGTTTGGGCAGCAACAGCCTGCTAGTACTGCTGCTCCTGCTGGAGGAATGTTTGGTCAGAGCCAGCCACAACAATCTGGGACTAGTGGTGGATTGTTTGGACAGCCACAGCAACAGCAAAGTACAGGTTTATTTGGTCAAACACAACAAAATCAACCTAGCACCGGAACTGGATTATTTGGTCAACAACAACAACAACCTCAACAACAATCTGCTGCCCCAGGAAATTTATTTGGTGGACAACAACAAGCAAGTACAGGTGGTTTGTTTGGTAATAAACCTAGCGGAGGGTTATTTGGAGGAGGTCAACAACAACAGCCAACTACAGGAGGTGGGTTGTTTGGACAGTCACAACCACAAACTAGTACGACGACCGGTGGATTGTTTGGCCAACAACAGCAGCAACAACAGCAAGCACAGCCTGCACAAACACTTCAATTGACAGCCATGACTCGAGTTGGTGATCTTCCTGGTAATATTAAATCCGAATTAGAACAATTTGATAAATATATAAATACTCAACATTTAATTGCCACCACTTTAGATTCCGATTATACTAAACATGATGATTTAATAAATTCAATACCTAAAGATTTATCATATTTACAAAATAAATTATTATCCACAAAACAAGCGTTGAAATTTGATTCAAATCAATTATTACAATTAAAAAATTTAAATAATGAATTAACGGAAGATATTAATAAAATCATGCATTTAATATTACAATTAAGTACTCCAGGTACAAAATTATCAAGTTCATTTCAATTAAATGAATTTTTCATAAAGAAGATTAAAAAGTATTATGAAATTTTAAATCTGTATGAAAATATGGTTAGTGAATTAGACATAATTTTAAATGGGTTGGAAAAGAGTTGTAATGAAGGATTTGGTAATTTGTTTAGTATTGTTGAAGTTATTAAATCTCAATATGGTTTATTTATGGAATTGTGTGAAACTTTGGCTCAATTACATACTCAAGTTAATAGATTAACAAAATAAAGTGTATAAGTAGCGCGCGATGTTTGCGCAATGTACATGCGCAGCGCAAATAAAATAATATTAGACTTTTTAAAAAAAATAAGACTTCACAAGTTTATGTAGTAGTGAAAACATGTCAAAGGCAGATTACTTGTCAAAATATCTTAATAAAACCGAGGAGAAACCACAGAAGAAGAAGAAAACGAAAACTAAAACCAAAACAAATCCTGTAAAGAGCAATATAATAATTGAAAAAGTAGACTATGATCAACCAAATGAAGAGGAGCAACTACCACTAGAGCCTGAAGAATATAATGAAGAACAACCAGTTAGAATAGAAGCTAAAATAACACCAAACAAAGGATTTAAAAGAATTGATGATGGAAAAACTGTAACTAAACAAGAGCAACCAACACCAATAGCACAACCTGCTACAGTGTATCGAGATTCTTCAGGTAGAATTATCGATATTAATCAGAAAAAACAAGAATTTCAAGCAAGTAAACAAAAACCAGAAGTATCTATAATACGGAACGATGTTAATGAGTTACAACGACAAGAACAAGAATCATTCAAGCCTAAAGTTTCCAATTTTGAAGATCCAATGTTATCATATAAACAAGAAATTGAAGATAAAAGTATGAGTCAATATATATATCAAGGTACTTCTACTACTATTAATAGATTTGGTATACCTCCAGGTTATTTTTGGGATGGAGTTGACAGATCTAACGGATTTGAAGAATTAATTATGAGAAAACAAACTGAAGAAAGTTATAATAAAGTTGAATCTGCCAACACTGAAGAATATGATTTTGATCTTGAGTAATTAGCTAAATGTAATAGGAGGAATGCATGAGATTATATTGGAGTAAACCCCGTAGAGAAATAAAGGTACAACTACATAGATTTTAGAATGTGTGTACATATTATATAGTTATGTGTGATAGGTGTAAGGTTATAAGTAAGTCCAAGTCGGGTTGGACAAATTTATTTTTACGTAAAAATTTTAAAAAGTGTTTATAGAAATGAATTTAACCAAAGTAGTGTCCAATTCATTATATTTAGGAAAAAGGGATCAAACTGTAGGCGAAAGTTTGCAACAAATTTGTGTGAGTTCAACAGAAAAACGAGTGAAGTGTGACGATACTAATACATAAAATGGACAGATAAAACTACACGAAATGTCCAATATACCGCAAATACCAGGATACTACTATGATCATGAAAAGAAAAAGTATTTTCAAATCGTGAATGGATCTACAGTAGACAGCACTAAACGATATCATAATAATTCAATCCAAATTGAAAATCGAAGAGATAAAATAGCCAAGAAATCAAACAAGTCAACACCAGTTAACCATACAAACATAATACGCAACCCACGACTTACAGAAGATCTAAAAGAGAATATTTTGGGAATTACCTCAATTGGGTTACCTGGTTGTTTTGCAATCGATTTAGATCGTATTAAATCAGGTGAAATTAGTTTATTGTCTCATTATTATAAAAACGATCAAATAGATATATTACCCACTCCCAAATATATTCCTGAACTTGTCCCCCGAGGAATTGTGATTGGTCAACTTAATCGAGATTTATTAGTAATTCAACGAATAACCGATACGATAATTCGAGATGGAAATATATTTCGATTACCTTCATGTATTTCTATTCAAAATATCACCCTGGGGAAAGTCTATAATCTTCCTAAAAGTTGGCAATTCCGGTATGGATCTCTTCAAGATTATTTTGAAAATAATAATTTAGAGATTAACACTGAACAGGTGATTCATGATATAACTCCAGGTGTAACACATAGTAATTTCTTTCATATTATAACATTTGCTCAAATGAAAGGTTCAATTATAAAGTTTAATAGATGTGAAGAATTAAAGTTTTATGATTATACTAAAGATTTATTATTATTTATTAAAAACCAAAAAGTAGACGGTTCTATGAGAAAAGTACTTGATGAATTATTTGGACTTAATTTAATTATATTTAGTTCTAGTAAAAAACATCAATCTGTAATGAATGAAAAATCCGTTGAAGAAATGAATAAAAAATTACTTCAATTACGTCAGCTGGATATCTCCCTTCAAGCCAAATCAACCCTTGAAACTGAGATAAATCAATTTATTAATCAGAAAATGATGAAAATGATGGCTGTCACTGAACCTAAAATGGAATATAATCAAAACAATACACTTAATAATCAACAAAGATATTCTCTTAGTGGATGTTTTGATAAAGATTCAATATATTTATTATCTACTGGAGGACTTATCTTTAAAATAACATTCACGATAGAGTCGGGTTCGATTAAGTTTCACAATATTTATCATACTTCAATCAGTTGTAATCGACACCAGGGTCAAATATCAATTGTGGAAAATTGCATACATGTAACCATGGGTGAAACATTTTATAAAATTGACTCAAATTTACCCCTCTTGGGTAGTCATAAAGATGTAAGATTCCACAAAAAGAATTTACCTGGACTAAGAAAACTATTTTCATTCAGGCCAGATTTAGCATTAGTTGTTTCAATTGATCAAATATATTACCTCAAGGGGAACAAAATAGATTTAATTGAAAATTATGATCATAAAAATGACCCTAATCAAAATTTTGAAATTATTTCCAATCATTTGATATATGACCAGAGAAATATCTTTCGATTGATTAATTTAAATCGATCGGAAAATAATAGTACTTCATTTAGTATAATTTATAATTATGAAAAATGTGGTTATTTAAAAGGGTTTAAATTGATAAAGATAATAGAAATGATAAGTCTGACACCTAGATTAAAAATTGGATTAACATTTTATAATCCTAATGAGAAAACTACAATTTTTGAACTGTATGAAATTTAATGTAAATGGGTGCAAAATACACTAGGAAAAATATGGAAGGATTTGACTCTCAAATTATATAGAATATTTTAAATGCTCAACTCCACTGTTATTAATCTATAATTTATTAACAAGCATATACAAAAATCTAAAAAAGATATTAAAACAAGAGAGTAAGTCATTAAGTCTATATAGATTCATTATTTTTTTTGAATATAATTTAAATAAGAATCATAACTGAAATTTCCAAATTTATGATCCATATCAAATAATAATTTAACTGTATCACGAGATTTATAAACATAATCAGCAGGTAATTTAACAAGTTGATCATTATTAGCTGGAGTTGTTGGGGTAATTTCTGATTTATTCATATAAATAATTCGATCATTTTTAGCTTGAGAATTATAAACTTGATCATTAGTTAAATTGTAAACACCAGGATATCCACTTATAGCTTTGAAATTTGAAGTTCTGGTAACTGGAGGACTTAATGGGAATAAGTTTTGTAATAATTCATAAGAAGCTAAAGTGAACCCGAACTGAGGTGATGATCTGAAAACTCTAGCAATTGAACCTTTGAAAAATGCTCCAAATCCTTCTTCTTTAAAAATAGTAGCTCCACAATCTAAAATACCTCTATATTTAACATCAGTTGATTTTGCCGCAACTTGTAATCTAGTCTTTATCACATCGGCAGGTGTAGTAAAGAAAGCTGATGGAGCACCAGCCAATGCACCAGCAATTAATAATTGCCAAGTTGAAAGCCTTTGCTTTTTAGTTGAATCATGAGGATCAAATCCAAACAAGTGTTTCTTTAAATTAGCATAAACTGGGAAATAAATTGCTGAAAATGGAACATCACGTAATAAACATGCACTTCCACCTTTATACAACCCTTTCAAACCTAATTGACGAATAATTTGTGATGCATTTAAATGTTTATGAGGAATTTCTCCCGGGTGAGTTAAAGTCTTGGTATTACCTTGCATTTGTAATCTAATTTTAACAATTTCCAAAGGATTAGTGAAAATAACTTGACATGCACCGGCAGACATACCAGCTAAAATTTCCCAATTCATGGTAATTGATCCATCTTCTTTAGTACCAAGTTTACGAACCAAATCATTCACAGTTAATTTAATGGCTTTTTCAGGAGCAACCCCAACTAATTGAGCACCTAAACCTGAATATAACCCTCTAAAACCTTCATGTTTGACAATTTTCTTGAAACAATCAATAGAATTATCATACAATGCCTTGTGTTTTTGAGCTTGCATTCTTGTTTTAACTAAATCAATAGGGTAAACTGCAGTTGCACCAATACATCCGGCAATTGAACCCAAGAAAAATGAATACAAGGAATCATAAATTGGCCATAATGAAAAATTATCCTTTTCACCAATTGAATGATGAGATTGTGCATGTTCAAAGATTTTAGGTAATGAAGCTAAATTATTATTAACATTTGGATTTAAAAATGAAACCAATTCTTTACGACTAATATTATCATCGGCTTTTTTGTTGATTAAATAAAATAATAAATCAATTTCCAAAGTAGAAATTGGTTTAAAATTTGAAGATTTTAATAATGGATCATTTAAATGAGCATATAAATCGTTTTTATTTATATGAATATCATCTTTATCTTGAGTTGTTGGCGGAGTATTGACAATAACTTCATTGATCAAATCAACTTTACTTAGACTATCATATATGAATAATAAATTAGACAAGGTAAATTCCTTCTTGTTACCAAAGAACTCAGTCACATGACTCAAATTTGCTTTTAATTTATTTGAAATTTTATGATTTAAAGTTGTAGTTAATAAATCAACCAATTGATCACCAGAAATTGTCTTTTTCTTTGATGAAATAACTTCAAAATTTCCAATTAATTTTGTTACTGGCAAGAAACTAATTAATGTAACAAAATCATTATATTCAATTGAACCAGTTGGTTCGAAAAACCGGGGGAAATATGACCAATTCATTTTCATTAATTTTTGTTGATAATTTGGATCTATTGAAATATTAATTTTATTTAAAATATCAACACATTCATTATAAGTAATTTTTGATTTTGTATCTTTTGATTGAGAAAGAAATTTATATAAAATTTTAAAATCTCCATCAATTGAAGTTAATGTAGTGATAAATTCCAACCAATTTTTTTCATTTAAATAACCCTTTTTTTCAGAATCAGCAACTAAGTACAAGAGTGAAAATGCTTGTTTTGGAATATCACTTTGAAATGGGGATAAAACATTGACGAAATCAGGTAATGTTAAGATTTTCTCACCTTGATCAGTACCAACTGTTGCAAATTGATTAAAGATTTCTTTAGCTTTTAATTCACTGGACATGTTAAAAACAGACAAATTTGATGGGGTTTCTTGGTAAGGTGATGAGGGATGATTATATGGTTTTCCGGTCTCGGTGACTTAATATTGGAAGAGTTTACAAAACACAAACAAACAGAGTAGGAAAAAAAACCAAAGAAGAAATAAATATTAGAACCAAAAGTTTTTTTTTTATAAAAAAACAAAATGGTAAATTTTTTGGTATATTTCGACCTTCTTTATATTCTGTGGTTATTGGCGTACGTCGTCGACCTTGCCTTTTGTTACATTATGTGAAAATTTTCGGTCCTAAAGCGGAAGTTATTTTCTTTTTAATTTTTTTTGCGTTTCTTTTTCTTTTTTTTTTGTGTGTTTCCAATTGCGCCGTTGAGGTTTTTTTTTATTTTTCCATTATTGATGAATGGATGTATATCTTTGGTTTTTACGGTGGAGGGGGAACAGAAACAAGATGACTCAAGAGAGAGAGGAATCAAGTTTAATTCTAACCTGTGTGTTTTAATTTATTAGATCTTGATATAGGGATTGTTATGTGCAACTGTTTGAATAAGTCTTGGTTAAACCCAGTTGCTATAGCCAAGTTTCAAGGGAGAGATTTATGAAATGTACAGCTTGCATGTTTTTTTAGGGAGGGGTGATGGAATGAGTCGTATGGACAAATGGATGTAAAATTTTTTTTTTAGTTTCTTTTTTGTGTCTGTCATATGGGAAATTTCGGATGAAAGACATTTTGGTGGAAGTATGATTTCTTCATATATAACCCTGATTTTCCTGTTTAAAAGTATTAAAAAGTTAAATACGGCAAGATACCATTGCCCATCAGATACTGTTATAGAATTAATCCAGAGATATGTTATGATATAGTAATATTTTCCAATGGTGGACTGGCACAACGCGCATCTCATTAACTATATAAGAATAATACCGAGGAGTCGCACTAAAAAAAAAACACACGGGCAAATTAATTTTCTGCACCCCACACAAAGCAAATACTTTTCCTGTTTTGGTTCTAACATCCGCTATCAATATTCTTTGTTTTCCTGACAATAACTCCTTGGTTTTTACTGGTTGATCCATAACACTACATCATATTGAATTTCTTGGGAATTTAACAACTCCGATTGGGAGTCTATACATATAGATCATGATTGGTTCTAATTTTACCATTGTGGTAAGTTTGACCACATTTTTTTTTACATTGTAGAGTTTTACCTTCCCTCGTATTGTCATACAAGAAGAGGGAGGGGTACCACTTTTTTTTTCTCGGTTAAGATTTAAACCTCCACCAAACAACAAACTTGTCTCTCTACCCCACCCCCAAACTTCTGGTATCCGCGCGACTTAAACCGAGTTATACCGATGGAGTTTAGATCTAATGGGGTTAAAATCCGAAAAGAGGTCATTTAAAATTTACTCCAAATGGCGATTAGCTACAACATTTATTATTTATCTTTAACTTTTAGGAGTTAAAGAAGTTATTTTTTGGTTGCAAAGTACTATCACATAAGAATTTAGTAAAACCAGTCATGCAAATTATTTGATTTAGATCTTGAACTTATGCTACATCAACTTATCAACATCACACTCTCTCGTGCGACTGTTAAGTCTTATTTCAAAACCCTTCCAAGTGAATAGTATCACGTGATTCAGTATATTTCAAATCCCATACAACGGAAAAAAAACCGGAACATCAAGAACATGAGCTGATACCCTAGCAACAACAGCAATATGGCATCAGGAGCACCAGGTATGGTCTTAATCCGTTCAAAATAGATATACGGAACAGTACTAACAAGTTACTAGGAGGAAATTTTCGTACTTGGACACCAACACCTCCTGAGAGAGGGTCATTTCCATTAGATCATGATCATGAATGTTCAACACAAATGTTTAAATATCTTGAATGTATGAAATTTACTGAGAATAAAAATGCACCAAATTGTCGGATTTTAGCTAAGGATTATTTGAAATGTAGAATGGATAATCAATTAATGGAAAAATCTGATTGGGATTCATTGGGATTGGTTAATTTACCTGGTGAGACTGGGTTTACTCATGATCAATTGTTGAAACATAAAAAGAGTAAGGAGGAGAAGTAGATAAACACTTGTACATAGTTAAAAATAAACATTATATCGATAGACCTGTAAAGATGTGTAGGTGCGCAGAGTATATAGATACAAGGTATTACATTTTATGCTATATAAATTAAACTAAAAAAAACACATGGGTGCAACGTTACTATTTTTCTGAATGAGATTTTTCAGATTGAGATGATTCGGATTTACCCCTTGGTTTACCTCGACCTCTACCTCTAAAATGTCCACCTCCTCTAACATGACTTACACCTCTGCCTCTACCTCTATAACCACCTCTACCTCTCCTGGGAGCTTCTCCAGTGTGTTCAGTGTGTCCTGGGTGCTCATTCACTGGCTGAGACTGCTCCTGCTGTAAAAATTGAGGTGGGATTGGAATACCTGGAACAGCAGGAATATAACCTCCATATCCCATTGGCATAGCCGGTGGTGGAGCAGGTGCACCTTGATTCATAACTGATGAATAAATTTGTCCATAAATTTGTTTAATTGCATTTGGATTAGTCACAGCTTGTTCCTCTTCTTTATCCGCATGTTCTGGCTCGTCTTCTGACATATTCAACAATGACAACAAATCACGAGTTTGCTTTTGAGATTCTTGCTTCAAGACTTCCTGTCTTTGTTTCTCTTCCTCTACTTTCTTTTGATCTTGTTCTAATCTCCAATGTTCCGCCGCTTTATTACGTGCCACTCTTTCATCCGAAGTCAATGGTTTTCTAACTTTGGAAGCCCGGGAATGATATACATATTGTCGATCAGTTAAATTTAACACTAAGGAAGAATCAATAATTAATCCTCGTTTGGTACGTAATTTCCCATTCATGGTGTCACCACCTAATAAGGGTTCATCAAATATAACCCCAAGGGAAGTTTTTGAACCTACAGTTAATATAGATCCAACTGTTCCCTTAGACATTACAGGTACTTTCCCGAAATCTTGAACGTATACAATTCGATCACCTAATTCAAATCGTTGATCACTTAATAATTGATAGGATTCACTGGCATTTAAAATTGCATCTCGTGGTACTCCACGAATTGCACGATCTATAGTAGGGTTGTTTTCTTGGAGGTATAATTCCATGGATTGTTCAATTGCCAGGAAACTGAATTTAGTTAAGGATTCACTTTCAAGAGATACGGGGATTAAATCTGTCTTGACTTCTTTAAGCCAACTTCTAACTTCTTTGATTTCTTCAGGGTTCAGAATATCAGATACTTTAGGCATATCCTTCATGTTTAACTTTGATAAGTTATTGAATAATTTAGGAAATTTCATCTTGTAAGTATTGAGTAAATTTACAGCCAAGGGAGAAAATTCCCAAAATTTCCCATTATTCAGTTTTCTAGTATATCCCAATACTTTTTCCCTTTTAGATTCAAATTTGAGTTCTAAACCAATGTTAATCTTGGATTTCTCATCTTGAACCATAAATTGACTCGTGATTCTCGATAATAGTAACGGGGAAATTCGTAATGTTTTACTAACTTCAAATGAAGGATAATATTTAATCTCTCTTTGTTCCTTAGCCAATCTCTTTTTACCAATCAATGGTTCTGCCGCAGCTGGGATTTTAAAAATCTTGATGTTTAATTCATTTTCAGTATATCCCACGACAGTAGCAGGTGATCCATATCCCATGTCTCCTAAAAAGATAACTCGCGAATCTATAGGAAACTCTTGATCAATTGGAATAGGTGGTCTAGAAACATATCTTGGATCAATATTAGTAACTTCTTTTACAATCAACTGTAATGGAATTATTTCCAAATCTCGAGAAAATGTCTTTACGTATGCTCCCTTAGCATTTCGAATTAATCCAGTTACAGGTTGTACAAATGCTAATCCTTCAATGTCACCTAATTTAACTCCCTTGGTTTTATCCCAAACCATTCGTTGATACGAAATTTCCGAATTAAATGTACGTCTTTCATCGTGAGCTAATTCTTCAGTTGCTAATTTCTTTGCTCCATGGTGGGTTTTTATCAATTCATATTTGTTTGATTCATCCATTACTTTAACAACTTTACATTCTCTTAAAAATGGCCATCTTGAATAAGTCAACTTCCCGACAAATTGTTGAGCAAATTGATGTACTGACAAATCATTCCAAGGGTTTTCCAAAGTTAAAACCATAGATTCTGATCTTGAAGGGAAATTGAAAACTTTCACCTCATTTAATGCTAATTCAGCTTGGAAGGGGATGGAATGAAGTGTTGGGAATCCAGCTAATAAATCCGTTCCGGTTTTAGCACCTTCAAGTAATCCAATTTTGAACTGGTCCACTTTTGGTAATTTAAACTCTTCTTCATAACATTTATCATGTTCAATTGCATGAAAGAATGCCGGTAATGGTGAAGGGTAAACACTGTCAATTTGAGGATTATGAATAAATATAATGTTGTGACCGTAGGAGTTTCGTTTTGTTTCTTCTGGAGTTAATTTACTTTCAATTGGTTTTAAAGCCGCGAGTAATTTATTCTCATCTACAAAATCCAACAAGACAACCGCTTCCCAACTGGCAGTCTTTCCATTCATGTCAATGGCAACTTCATGAGGATAGAAACTTATAATTGGAGATTTTTCATCTGTCATCAATGTTCTATATTCCAATGGCATTAATTTTCTTGATCTGGCAGGTAATACCGCCATTAATTGTTCAAATGGTTTGAATGGTTTTGATTGGTCAAATTCAAGATCCTTGTTTTTCTCAATTAAACTTTTCAACCCAATTGAAATATCGGAAATACTTGGGGCATAATGATACTTGTAAAACCAATTCCATGAGGGAACACCACGATAATAATAATACAACACCCATTGTAAACCCTCGATATAATGTTCAGTAAGTTCAATCAATTTATCTTGTTCATCATAGGTAAAATGTAATTTAGATTGATAATAGCTGTTTTTCCAATCAATAAATTTACTATCATAAACGTCTTTCGTTTCCTTAAGGATATCTTCAGTGTCTACTAGGTTTGCCGATTGATATTTCTTGATTGATTTTCTTAATTCGGTTAATCGTTCTTGATATTCTTCGTCAGTTTCTTCAGGGGTCAATCCATCAACGTCTAATCTTGCCAGGTATGAGTCTTGAGATTTAGAATGAACAAGTAAAATACCAACTTCTAAAGCAAACTCCCGAAGGAAATCCAAATTAGTTTCGACATCTTCCTTCTTCAAGGGTAAACTTGGCAATTTATCTTCATTTGCCAATTCAAGAGTTTCTGAAATTGGCTTGTTGGAAATTTCCAATAACCAAGGCTTGATATACCCAACCAACTTCTTTTGATCCTTTAAAATTAACAATTTACCCGCGCGTTTCCTCTTCTTTTCCCCGGTCAATGAAATATCATCAAGTTTCTTGTTAAACCATTCAACATCAACTTCCTGTCTTTCGAAATTCTCCACTTCAAACTCGGCCAAGAATTCAAACCAAATATTCAATCTTTTCAAATTAATCTTCCCATCTTCATTAACATATCCATCTGATTGTTTTAAAGATTGCTTGAATGCAGCAATTAATAATGGGAACGCACCTTTGTTTATAAACAAATCGGGTAAATTAGGCAAGAAATCATTCCCAATGACATACATAATCAAGATAAAATCATCCAAAATCCTTTCTAAATCAAATTCAAACGTCAATTGTCCTTCCAATTCTTGAAATTCCAATGCCAAGTATTCTCGTACTAATGAGATATGTAATAGGTAGAATTTTTGATCATGTAAATTCTTTTTCGAACTTCTTTGAGGTCCAAATGTAACTTCTTCACGCAACAATGCAAAATGAGGATCATGACTTACTAAACTCAACATAATTAAATCAGCATCTAATCCATAAATACAATGTCTTAAATTAGGATCATACTCCAGTTGAGATCTCATGGTACGAATATACTCCATAATCTTGTGTTCTCCCTCACCAGGAACTTCATGTCCACTCAAAATAATCTTAATATTAGCCCAACTTGAATCCTCGGTGATTTTCTTGTGAATAAAATATTTCAAATTGTTAGTCAATGCAGCCATAAACTCTGTCCCTGGTGTAATTGCATTCGTATCAAATGGATCCTCTTTAGGAATCTCCTCTCCGCTTTCAATCGCCTTTTTCAAGTTCTCTTCTGCTTCATAAGCAGTTCTAAATCTTCTAGCACGTTGTTGATTCATTTTAGCTCGGGGAGCAACTCCATCAATGGCCATATAAAATGTTTGTTTTGGTTTAATAATCTGAAATAAATGTTCAATATAATTGAAAATAGCAGCATACATTTCATCATCGGACATTCTACTAATACTTCCATCATTTGAATGAGTACATGTATGTAAAATTGAATTCATATCAAGATATAAATTATCAAATTCTTGAATTTGATCAGCTTCAATTAGTTGAGAGATTAACGGCCATCTCTCAGAAATAAATCTAAAGAATTTAGGAATACCTGAAGGTGTTAGTATTAGCGTGACTTAGCTTTGTTTAAGTTGGTTGTAAACATACCCATATTGACAGTATTACTTTAGTTTCTATGTAAATCACAAGTATTCAGATCAGATAATGCAAATATACAGTCTTTAAGTATATATATAGTCAAATCAGACAACTGTAGATGAAATATTCTAGAAAAACAATAGTGCAAGTCTTTTGCAAAGATGTTCAAAGCTGACCCTGTTGGGTTGGTTGTTTTTTTTTTTCAACAATTTTGAAAAGGGTGAACTTGGTACACGCACGACCTTTTTTCTGCTTGTCGCGAAAAAGAATTCATTTGTCGCAAATTTTCTGTCACAATTTTGCAACCTTACATGGTCTATAGAATTCATCACATATATTTAATATATAAGTTTCTTTCCTTTTCATCCAAAAACTAAATCCATAACTATAAAAACACTAAACACTACCAAAACACTAACCAAAAAATCAACAGAAAACACGTTCTAGCTTGCACATTGTACCGAACAATTCAGGACAGTTTCCACAATCCTCCGTAAAAATTCTTCAATAAAAACCGTGGATCGTTTTCGCACATTACTAGCAGTTTTTTTCGCTTCATTTAAAAAATCACCTTCAGATTGATGATCCCATATTTCACACCCCGCCACAAATTCATAAATTGATTCAGAAACTTGGGAAACCCGATCTGAAACTTCAACTGCACCTCGTAAAACATACTTGCATCCAAGATTACCATATTCATCAGCTTTAAACCATCCCTTTATTCCATACTCTTTAGCCAATCCCCAATAATTCTTACCATTAACTTGTGCCTTGTTCCAACCTATTCTACTATATTTATCCAAATTCTTTAATCCAATTCGGGTAGATTCCTTTAAATTCTGTACTGCTACTTTCTCCATACTCTTCGTATCTTCCCAAACTTGTTCTAAAATTGGATTCAACTTTTCACTAGTGGCAACATAAAATTCATTAATATTATCACTAAACTCTTTAAATGATTGTTTATCCCACATATTCTTAACAAACTTTTCATTTATATCGAAAATCCGATCTTCAACCTCAATACTAAATCGTTTCAATTTATTAACCTTTTGTGTTTTTTTACTAAACAGGAAAATTTGTGCAGGCAAGGTTTCCTCTTCATATAAAATACTATCCCAAAATTCATTCAATTTGCCCAATGTAGTCAATGGTTGTTCCACTACAGGTGCAGGTCTAAGATAATTGACACCAAATCCTATAGAAATAATCCCAATGGTTATTCCAATAAAATAATAATAAAGGTATGCTGAATTACGATCTAAAAAGTTTCGAACAAATTCAATCCCACCAACTAATCCGCGTTTCCAATATGGTAAAGCCACCGGAGGCGAATGCACCACAGAATATAAAGAAGGAGTGGATATACCACTTGAATCAAAATGACTAGGTTCAGTCTCTTCTTCGATATCTTCAACTTCTATTGGTTCTTGTTCAGAAAGATAATTATTCAATTGCTCCATTTTAACCTTGGCATAATTGGAATAAAATTCATTTGATCGTTGTTTAATTGAATCATTAAATCTACTTAAATTCTCATAAAAATTAATCTTGGGTCCAACATTAACACTTTCAGATAAATCAGTTGTTTGGGATTTTGTTTCAGAAGAACCAGCAGAGGGAGTAAATGGAGACTCGACATCAGCAGTATTAATCTCAGCAGTGTTGATAACAGCAGCATCACTTTCTTCTTCTTCCTCTTCATCTTCCAACTCAGTTGTAGTAATTTCAGATAAATTCTTATCCTTGACTGTTGATTTAGACAACTCCATTGATGTTCTAAGTTCCGGAACTTGAAGAATAGAATGATCAACAGAATCACCTTGAACATTATTACCTTCCAATGCCAAGTTCTCAGGTAAACTTGGACTTGATGGATCATCTTCAATATCTGAACAAGAAGAAATTATAGACCAATCTTCCTCATGAGGAGTCAATTGTGTGGATTCACTTGGGCCCGTCATCAATGAGTACTTTGGTAAATTTCGACTATTGTTTTTGGTCTTTCCGAATCTAATCAATATATAAAACGCTTTTAACTTGCTATGCGTTGTTTGTATTTAAGGAAACAACTAGTTAGGGTAACCTCAAGGGCAAAAAAGGGGCCAAGAAGGAGGGCGGCAAAAATAAAAAAAAATGTGAGGGATTTTGATAAGGAAATCAGGTTTTTTTTTTTGTGTTGCGTCACCAAGGTCAAACGTTCCAGGTTACCGAAAACAATGTCCTGAGTGATATATGTTAAATTGACAATAAAAGAATTCCAGGAAGATTCTAAACACAATAACTTTCGTAGTTAATCAATTACCAGATATATTAAAATATTTTACTGGAAGTCACAAGTGTTTGATAGCGCCCTTCCCCCCCTTTCCTCTCTCCCCACATATTCTTTTTTTTTGCCTCAATTGATAATCAGTATCACAAAATTGAAGTGCACGTGATACAAAAATTTTTACATTGAGGTTATCTCTATGGTTAGGATAACATAACAAAAATCATTACAGAAAGAACAAAAAAAACACCTATTGCTAGGTTCAGTGCTCTTGAAAGCTTTCAAAAAAACACCTATTTATAGAAATTATCTATAATCCTGCATATAATATACTTTACTCTTTACTGATAACTAAGAACAAACAATAGCAGTTATACAAGATTCAGTTACAACAATTTCTTGTAATTAAACATATTTAGTGTATAATATACAAGAAGAATATATATGTACTCACCTCTTTTATATAGAGACAAGAAACTTCTGACTACAATTTCTTTAAATTTTCCATGAAATTATGCTGGAATAGAACTATACTATACCCCTGACTGCTCTTTCAACACAGCGAAAATAAACAATCAATTATATCATCTCCTTCCAAACAATGTAATAACCACTTCATACATCCACTCCAATAAAAGCATCAAAATAACCGCGTGTGTATGTCGATTTTTTTTTTTTAGTACAGTTCAATATTTTCTAATCTAATCCTCGTAAAACCTCGTTTGTTTTCAAGCAAAAATGAGCCTCGGATTTATGCAGCTCGTCAAAATTGTTTTTCTTTTTTTTAGAACAATGCAATTTTTTTTAGTTGTGTTGCCGCATTTTAAAAAATAGATCTTTAACGCATAATGGACAAAATTACTCGCAAGGCTACAAAAGAAAAAAAACATAGGTCCGCCAATGCAAAAAAAAACCGTGCATTCAATTCTTGGATGTGTTTTGAAATATCTTATCAATCTATAATGAAACATAACTCTTTTCAATTTATGAAACCTAAGATTTCATATCATGTACAATTACTTATTTGCAACTGTGGCTAATTTCAACAAGAAAAAAAAAAGAATATGATAATTTATATGAATTACTAATAATACATAGAACACATTACACATTACGCACATCAAACTTGATGTTATATTTTTTTGTTGACTCTCTCATTTGGATGGATTATCAGTATCTTTCTCAAGATGACTTATTCTATTATTCATCTTGTATAATTCATCTTGTAGTGTTTGAGCATGACTTACCAAATCTTGATACCTTGAATAAGGAATATATACACCATCTCTTACTTCCGCTTCACCAGTACCACTCCCACCCTCTCCTGGATGTTGTTGTGGAGCTGCAGTAGGAGCTTGGGCAGGATGTGGCATAAACCCATTCATCTGCTGTGATGTTCCAAAATAAGGATGATTTGGTGAATGCATAACTGCTAATCGAGAAGGTGGAGGTAATGAAAGCACGCGTGAAACAGGAGCAGGTTGAAGTTGTGGTAATGTTTGTTTCTGGGGAAATGAAGGAGATCCAGGTGGTGGTTCTTGATGTGCTGGACTTATAGTGTTTCTTCCCATTGCTACATTATTCATATGAACTTCTCCAAGATTATGTGGAACATTATTCATGATTGGATTATGCATTTGTACATTGTTCATATGAACATTATTCATATGTGGTACATTATTCATGTGGGGTACGTTATTCATATGAGGTACATTGTTCATATGTACATTGTTCATATGAGGTACGTTATTCATTAAATGTACATTATTCATATGCGGCACATTGTTCATATGAGGAACGTTATTCATGTGGGGGACGTTATTCATGTGTGGAACATTATTCATATGAGGCGTGTTATTTATAAATGGGGCATTGTTCATATGAGGTATATTATTCATGGGTGGGATAGGATATGAGCTATAACCAGGATAATTATAATATTGTGGGGGATGCATAGGAATTGGTCCAGTAACATGCTGTACGGGTAATGGATAACCCCCACTAGAGGAATAATGCATGTGACTTGGTGTTGGTAATTGTTGATGAAGTTGCAAGTTTTCTGGTTCTTCTTTAGGATGGTAAGCTTCACCATCTAAAACTTTACTTGATCCTTGGGAATGTGGAGATTCTTCATTAGCATGTGGATCGTTATCTCCTGGATAATCACTGCTTGGACTTGGGTCAATTTCTTTCCCTGTTGAATCAATAGGTTTCGGTACTACACTTCCATCAGCTGATTGTCTCCTGGTTTTCAATAATGACCCAGAACAGGCATTCATGGAATTTTGATGCCTTGTCAATGCATCTGCTCGGGCAAACCTTCGAGAACATCGATCACAAGCATATGGTTTCTCTCCCATGTGTAATTTCTCATGTCGTTTCAAATCATGAATTCTCCTGAATTTCAAATTACAAACAGGACATATATGTGGTTTCAATGATGAATGTATCAATTCATGACTTACCATATTATGTTTTCTTGTAAATCCTTGCTTACATATTTTGCAAAAATATTTCTTGGGTAAATTGGGCTTGGTAGATTCTGAAGTGGAACTACTAGGTTCTGCTTGAACTGGACTAGTCTTTCCTGAATGTTGTGTTCGGTTACCAATGTCACTACTTGCTGTTCCATCAAATGTTGAAAAAACTGGTGTTATAGGATATCCACTAGTTAGCAGTTGTATTGGTGGTAATGTTGGACGTGGTGAAGATGATACTGGCAACTCGGGTCTTGACTGAGTCTGCTTACT
This sequence comes from Spathaspora sp. JA1, assembly GCA_003676035.1. Taxonomy (NCBI): domain Eukaryota; kingdom Fungi; phylum Ascomycota; class Pichiomycetes; order Serinales; family Debaryomycetaceae; genus Spathaspora; species Spathaspora sp. JA1. The sequence goes on along the minus strand of NSGQ01000008.1, from coordinate 228,732 downwards.
TGTATCTAGAGTTCGAGAACGTTCACCGGGAAGTTCAAACCCCATTTCAATTTGGAATAAACTAAAGTAATTGTCAATTCAATGTTAATTTTTTCTTTCTAAAGGAAAACAAAAAAGTAGATTAACAAAATGTGTATAATGGGTTTAGGTTTTTCGACTTAATGCAAACCTGTTGTTAAAGTAAGTCAAGGTGAAAGCTTCAATTTAAGAAAAAGGAATGACGGTGATGGTCTATTTTAGAAATTTATTGGACTTATATTTCTTATTTATTTGAATTTTTGTAGAGAAAGTGTGTTTTTTTTTCCTCACTCTCTTTCTCTTTTGCTTTATTAAATTTCTTATGAAGAATAAGTTGATTAACGTCAGAGGTAATAAAAATATTTTTTAGTATGTATATATTTTTTTTTTTAAATTCTTAAAAAATTATTTTTAGAGCTGGCGAAAAAGGAAATCCGTAAAAAATATTACACAACAATTCTCATTTGATTTTGTATTATTATTGACTTTGTAAAACATTTACTAGTGAAAACAACGATAAATTTCAACTTTACCTTTTGCCAACCCCACACCATTTCCCCGATTATCATGTTTCAAATAGTTAACTTGATGGGTTGAGTTTGCTTGTGCCAACCTACTCCGCTGAGGCTAAGTTACGATAGAAAAAACTAATATTACCATATTTTTTTCCAAGATATTATGTTCATGCTTGTCTATGAAGTTTGAAGTTTAGTTTTTCTTATCAGGTGGTGTGTATCAAAGCTAAAATGATACATTGATAATTTAGGTCACGTCTCTTGCAATTAAGCAACTAGAATTTTTTTTTCTTTGCAATAACTTCTAAAGCAACATAGGGTTTATCAGGTGGTACTGGTCTCAAGTGGCAGTAAAGCATGGGACAATTCAAAAAAAAAATAACATTTTGCCCGATGCCTTACGTGGCAAGATGACCTTTTCTTTACTGTTTGTAGCAATTGTGGATCATCTCTTTTGAGAAAGAAAATAAAGTTTAAAATGACGGGAAGGGGAAAAGAAATCAATATCGAATGAAACTGGGAATCGCCGTGAACGGTCATGTTTGACGTTCACATCTTGTGAAAGTTATAAAGGAAAAACAGACTTCAATGAACCAGTTTTACCAGCTTTGGTTTTTTGTACCTAAGCCTATCTCGTAATAAACATCACAATTATAGTCTTTAATTGTTGCAATTTAGGCGAAGTTGTGCATAAATAGTGCAACAACTTACACAAAACTCACTTTTCCCTGTACGCGCAATAGGCAAAAAAAAAAAAGAATTAATTGTGGTTAATATTACCTAGAGATTAGATGTTGGCTGCGACAGAAAAAAAATGGACATTACACAATTGCCCCAAGTAAACTAGGTACAATGAAACATAGTTTAAACAAAAATTAATCCTTAAAAGCATTGTACCGAGAAGTGAAATAGGAACCAAACAAAAGACTTGAATTTAAGGTTTATTTTAGAACAAGGTTAATCAAACCAAAAATAGGGTTTCCTCTTTGCAGATTTGATACTCCCTGAATATACACAAAATCAATAATTTTTCGTGTTTGAGGAGCAACTTTAACTGGTTAGAATCTTAGGGAATAGCCAAGGATATTTCCGATGACATGTTATGTAAGTTTTCTATGTCAAGTATGAGCTTTTTCTGAGAGAGTACAGTACAATAGTATGATTTAATCTGATAAATCATTAAACAAACATAAATTATGGCTGAAACTTTCTAAATTTTAAAACTAGAGTTATTAGAAAGGTGTAAAATAAAACTAGTCAAACTCTTCCTATGGTCCGTTACGAAAACAATTATACCTCGCGCTACAGGAATACGAAAGTAAGTTTTTGTTTGTTCTTTTTGTTGAATAAGCCTTTGTGGTTTAATTGAATAACGTTCTATTAATTCCAAATAGAGCCTCAGTCAAACCTAAACAAGGTTTTTTGTTTTCTTTTTAAAAAAATAGTCTAAAAGCTTATAGGGTCTCTACTATGTCGAATAATGACCCTCGGGTGTTAGGTTTGGAAAGTTTAGACGTAAATTTGAAACAACAGGCAATATCGTCAGAACGATAGAGGTTTATCTCCCGGGGTTGTTGATTCTAACAGAATTCGTATGTTTTGTTTCAGCGGACAATGCGGATTGTTGCCGTAGCCAAGGCAATTCAAACAACGTTCTTTTTAAGTACTAGCTATGACTATGATTATTGGCCAAGCGGGGGACTAAAGTAACAGTCTCCTCAACCAGGAATGGCTAGGCTGAATTTCTTCCACCAACAAAAAAGTGGTCCAAAGAGCAGACCAAATGTATAATGGATTATTAACATTAGAAAGGTAACTTCAGGTGCCTGACGTACGAGTCTAGAGGGATCATGACTCTTGAACTATAGCATATTAGAGAATCAGGGTAGAACGCCGAAGTATTTAGCTACACCCTATTAACAAGAAGCAGTTAACTCTCTCATGTTAGCAACAAATTAACTACCTTTCAACTCTCCCAGCTTAACAAGCTGGGTAGAACTTCATTGAAAATTAATCACTACATACTTCAAATATTCTTTCTGAAATACAATATTCTATGTTAGAAAGGTACATTTGCCCTTGGAACTTGAAATTTTAAATAACTAAACTTAATCAAGTCTGAGTTAAAGCTTACCCTTTGTATAAACTAGCCAGCTTCAATTGTCTTTATCATGTTTCTTATAGATCAACCACGGTTATTCACTTTTTTTCACTACAGTTTCTCTTGATGGGCCAACGACATTACTTCAAATTCAGAAAATCTATCTGGGAGAAGTCGTTAGGAATGATTATTAAATTTCAGCTGTTCCCTTTGCCTGAAACAGGTTGCCCTCTTGTAATTCTATTCCACAACCTAGCTGCAAATGAATCTAGTTAATCAATAACAAACAGTTTTGCAACCACGTGACAATTTTTGTCTGCATGTGGGTGTGGGGTCGTGGTCAATTTTCCAAAATTAGTAATGTGTCCTGAGTGGGTTACAAATTCCATAATGCTTGATTCAATAGACATCATACCACCTACACGGCTTTGCTGGGACCACATTTAGATAATTCTGTACGAGTATCATTTACTGTAATTACGATGGGTTGATTACAAAAAACAAAATTATCCTTCTGTTGCAAATTTATGCATAAGAAGGGTTCGAATCGTCTATTCCTTTCTGGAAATAGTAATTTGTTAGTCCAGTTGGTTTGGCAACGTTCAAAATAAGATTAAAAACCGACTTCAGAAATGTCAGAAATCTGTTGCAAACGCAACCTGTTTACTACACAGGAAAGATTTAGTGAAGAAATATTTAATTTCTGGCCTGGCTAGTTCTTACCTAGTTCTTCTCCTCATAGTAAAAACTTTCAATTCTTAAAACATGAATATTTTTTAGAGCTTATGGTATGTTCATTTCAAATTTTTTTTGCGCATAGCCACATGGCGTTACTTTTACAATTGTAATCAGAAGCAGTCCCATGTGGTTTCAACTTTTTACCAATTGCATATCAGATTATGCCTACTCAATTACAAAACCTATCCATGCAACGAACAAAAATGAGACATTTTCTACTTACATTTACGTAGTTGAAATATTTTCTTTGTCTCCCCAGTGCCAACCCCCTCCTCTTTGTCTTACTTTTCTCACCCCTTAGTAATATTTCATCACTGCAATTCAAGGGGGAAAAAAAGAATTTCTAATCTATCACTTCTGCGTCATTCAACATATGCATCAGTTCACAAAACAGTCTTGAACGATTTTGTGCTAATGGCATTTAGAATTAAGGTATTTTTTTACCTCTTTTGTATATACTTCTTTTTTAACGTTATATAAAAATTATGAGACACCACAAGGGACCGCAGTAACCATTTTTTTTATTGGTTATTCTTACTTTTGTAGAGGGCCCCACGTTATCCCAATTTCAAATTTCTGTCTGATTTTACTTGTGTCTGAGGATTTCTCCCAAATAAAAAGAAAAGAAAATGGAAAAATAAATGGAAAAAATACAAGCCAAAAAAAAAAGATTCTAGAGTGTTTTTACTACGGGAAATTGAATATTTCCCACTTTGCTGTCATGGGAATTTTGTATTTTTGTCTGTCAGACCTGTCTCTTTTTTTTTTTTCTCTCCCCCCCTTATCACTTTTTGCCCGTCATTGTTTTTCCCTTTTGTACTCCCAAACATCAAAATTTCCCTACGTCCCACATATTGAAATATAATAACTAGTAATATCCAGAACCAGTGAAATTTATACTTTTACGATTATATTTCTTCAGTTTTGTTACCCAAACCAAACCTCGCTAATATTGCCGTGGCCCTAGTGTGTAACACCTACACCCTTCGCAAAGATATAAGTCACTGCAAAGATTGTGACAAGTATTGCTTTCAAACAAGATAAGGGGAGAAGCTTTACTTGAAGGTAACTTTATAAGTTTGGAAATCATAAAGAGAGTAATTAAAGTGGGAAGGAAAACTTTAAAATTCTCGTTCAAATGCAAACAATGTCATTAATAACAAATCGAAAGAGACCTAGAGGATTCAGTGAGACATTTGACCCAGCAAATACAAAGCCTAAATCTACTGGTGGTGTAGTTTTATCCGATACCACCGATATAGAAGCAGCCACTCAACAAGCAAAGACAATTCATTTAAATTTTGACCCTACGATATCCGATTCTAGTTTGTCTGCAAATTCAATGAATACCTCACCTCCATTATACCACGTGCAACAACAACAACAACATCGGTCATTCATAAATAATGAAGGCGACACAGGATTGAATACCAACTTGCTTTTTGGCAACTCGTATAGAATTTCGCCCTTAACTAGAAGGTATAGTAGTGGTGGCATAGCTAAACCTAAGCAGCAAGTTTTCAGTAATCCGTTTTTACTGGCTGAAGAAGCTGCGGCAGATTCAGCCGCAGCAGAAGTAGCAGCTACTGCAGCAGACGAAGTATTTATCGCTGAAGAAGACGAAGATGAGTTGGAAATGGATGGACAAGAACGAGATGTTGATGATGATGACGACGATTTAATAATTTTGGAAGAACGGGATTTGATACCCAAAAGCAAACGTAACAATAGTGATTCGGCTTTAATGTTTGATGAAGATGCTCTTGTTGCTTATAATATGTTTAATGTAAATAACCCAGTTCCAAATTTTGAAATTGGTAAAGCTGCTTACCCTATTAAAAAGCAAAGAACAAGTTCATTACCTCAGCTACCACAAGCTAAATGTTTCTATAATAAATTGCCCAATAATTATATTTTACAAACTCCAAAATTGGGCAATATAAAGACTAACGTAATTCCGCATCAGCTGAATCTTCCTCCTTGTGACGATGAAAATGGACATTATATAATCAAGATTAATGAACCTTTTGCCAATAGGTTTATAATTATAAAATTATTAGGACAGGGGACTTTTGGTAAAGTTGTACAATGTTTTGATAAAGTTAATCGTGAACATGTTGCTATTAAAATAATTCGAAATATTCAAAAATATCGAGATGCTGCTAAAATTGAGTTACGAATTTTGTCAACTTTAAAGAAATTTGACAATAAAAATGCCAACCATTGTATTCATTTACGAGAATGCTTTGATTATAGAGGCCATATTTGTATTGTCACTGATTTATTAAAGATTTCATTGTATGATTTCTTGGAAAATAACAAATTTATCCCATTTCCAGGTAGTCATATTCAAGCCATATCAAAGCAATTGATTCGTTCAGTTACATTTTTGCATGATTTAAATCTTATTCATACCGATTTAAAACCAGAGAATATTTTGTTACATGATGATAATTATTCTAAAAAGAATTTATTAACATCTACCGTAATATCAGCATATATGAAATTAGGTAATTCAAGTTCAAGAAAAGTACCTAAATATCTGAAAATATTAAAGGACCCTTTAATTCAAGTGATTGATTTTGGAAGTGCTATATTTAATGATGAATATCATTCTCTGATTGTTTCTACTAGACATTATCGTGCTCCCGAGATTGTGTTGGGGACAGGTTGGTCATTTCCTTGTGATATGTGGTCAATTGGGTGTATTTTGGTTGAATTGATTATTGGAGAACCATTATTCAAGACCCATGATAACTTGGAACATTTGGCCATGATTGAAAAAGTGTGTGGTTATAGAATAGATAAGAGCATGGTGAAACTTTCAAAGCAAAAAGAGAATGAATGTGGATTGGAGTATTTCACAAATGAATTTATAGACGATGACGACGACAATCGAAGTGAGAATCTGACTGATGAAAGTGAAAATAGTAGTGATGATGAAGATGACGAGGATGATTTGATTATAGACCATGAATCGTCATATCAGAATTCGTTATTATTGAAATTTCCAACTAGTTCAACTCCACATAAATTTATCAATAGTGTGGATGAATTATCAAGAATTGACTTGTTTATAAGTTCTAGAATTGGACTAGCTATAAATTTTGATTATTCATTATCGGCAAATTATGAGAAGAATAAAGATGTAATCAATTTTGGAAATTTCACTTTTTGGTGGTTCTTTATCGATATGTTGAGGAAATTGTTTATTATAAATCCTCAAGAGAGAATTGAAGCCATTGATGCTTTGAATCATCCTTGGTTTAATTTGGGGATTGAAGATGAAGGCACATTATAGATTTTTCCTCATTCATTCACATTTATGCACAATATACGCTTACTTACGGACAGCTACTTTCATTTTTGGTTTGGGTTTTTTTTTAATTATCGGAGATTAATTTTAGTTCTTTTTTTGGTTACTTTTCAATTCTTTTCGTTTTATTTGTTTTCTTAAGGTTTAATGTTTATCATTATTTTACGTTCGTTTGGTTTAGTATTCTTTGTTTTTATATTGATTCTTGTAATAGACAACTGGAGCTACATGAATATGTGAAGCTTGCAAATGATGACTACAAGGTGGGGGGTGTATATAAATGACGTTTAAACATCTAGAAGACTGGTCTATGTTTCAGGGTCAAGTCATTTTGATCGTGTATGAACACATCAGATTGTAGATATTAATATTGGTATTCTCACAAGAAATCGGATTGAGAGCATATAGATTCTGGCCTGGCCTGAACCTACTTAACAATAGGATTTGACGCTCCCAGAAAAGATATTGACACGGCTCAAATCTTTGCTTAACAAAATATTGTACGTATTGAGAGGGAGTTATCATAGATATGCTCTATTTAGACTAATCCTTTAGTTACACATTAGAAAGATGTCCCCCATTTAACCACAAAACCCCAGCATAAAGATGCAGATGAAGGAAATGCCTTAAATCATCTTACGTACGGCATGAAAATGCTCTAAATGGAAAATTTTTGCAATCATATAATCTCTAGAGATATTACACAAGTGAGCTGATGCTTGAGGAACTAAATGAGTATTTTTGAAAATGTTTTCTAACTATTAAATTTTGATCTACTTAGCATGTGATTCCAAGTCTTGAAAATCGTGTGTGATCCATCGATACTTCCCATGAAACATTTAATAAAATGAGCCACACGAAAATTTTTCACTCTGAATTATTAGCCCTGATGATTCTAGATCCATTAAATCTACGCTGCGAAATTTCCGATTCAATAAAATAATCTCAATTTAAAAATTGCACAAAATCATGAAGTTGTACTGACAGGTGGATATAGGAGCTTATGTCAGCATTTGTATTATAGAAAGGGGCAAATAAAAATTGCCGAGAAGTAGTCTTGTGATGTGTTAATTTTTAAGGAAGGTGAAAACATCTCGGACGCATCGTCGGGGATATCGACCAGATGCGTCGATGTTCAATCGAGTACAAAATGTAGAAAACAATAGATTTTTAGTCCGTACACACAATTTACTGATTGGCCAATAGAGGTGAACAAAGGTATTAATTATTTTTCTTATGCATTACTTCCTAACTAGGAAGTGTTATTGAACTAATTTCAAATGTAACCGTTGCTAAATCTCTTTATTTTTTCATTGGCAAAAAAGCTATTATGGAATAAAATAGCCTCTGAAAAAATTTGTTAACTAATGCAATGTCCTTCGCTTGAAACAAATGTTTGAATTTCTTTTGGATTTAGTTTCTTGGAATAATATTGCAAATTTTATCCAATGATGAATCGTTATTATTGAACCAGTGACTAATCGAGCCATACTTCAGAATGTGTGTTTTATTTATTTTTCCAACTACACTTACGAGCTGCTGAGTCTAGATCGGTTCTCGTTTCTTTTATGCATTATTTCTTTTTGATCTCTTTAATTGATTGTCTCGCTACGAGCATGTGCGCAATAAACGGGAGGGGATAGTTGGCCAATTGCTATTTCTTTTTTTTATTAAATTGATCAATTGGATGAACTGATTCGTAGATGTTATCGGAAGAATGTGAAAATCTGTTTAAAATATGCACAAGACTACGTAAAGAATTCTGGAGAATTTGGGGAAAATTGACCGCAAAGTTGGTCAAATTTTTACGTAAATGAAATAACTAAGCGGTAATCCTCTTCATTACTGCACTTCTAACATGAATATATCGTACGTTCCTCTGGAAGAATTGATACGAAGGTTAAACTTTGATAACTGGAAAGCTTGTCTGAACTAAACTCTCTTGTCTGCAAGGGTCTAGATTTGCTTTTGGACCCATATGCAGGAGTATACAAAGTGTAACGAACAATAGGCAGAAAAAAGAAAAGGGTTGCCATCTTACCGCGGACCACCACAAGCAAAAAAAAAAAAACAAACCTGCTAGATCCTGTAATTCGCCCGAGTGTAAGGAGGCAGTGATCTCTACTCTACCCTACAACAGTACACTAAAAGAGGCGATGATATGTGTAGTTGCTGTTTCACTGCTAAATGGATCGATTGCCTTTACGTAACAAAGCAAACAGCAAAATGATGCGCGAAAATCTCATCGGCGTAGTATTGTTTGGCCATGGAAAAAATGGGTGGCACGAGGCACAATTAATACTACTTACAGCTAATTTATATGCCCAACCTAATAAATCATATTTTTAATGAAACAGGAAAGAACTATTTAGTAAATATGAACATGACAAAATGAAAAATTCACTCATATGTTTCACATTCTCACTTTTAGTTAGTCTAGAACTTACATTATATCTTATTGTAATGTCCAGTCGTTGCGAATTGAAACTGAAATAGACTAACAAGTTTCTTAAGTTACCCTAGAATATTTTCCAATTCTGTGGGACTATTTCACTTTATGCGCCTGGAAACAATGCGTTTTCTCCTAATTGAGATTAATGAATATTATGCAGGTGTCCAAATCAGGATGCACATTAAATGCGAAAATGTTACACAAACGGCAATTTTTGTTACTGATTGAACGATTTGAACGATTTATAATGAAAGAAAAGAAATTCATTCCTGCATAGAGTCATTATTAGACACTTATTTTTTTCCACCATATCGCATTGTAGTAAAATTAATTGAAAAAAATATGCAGCAAATATTTTGTTTACAGTTTGTAAATTTATTATTTACCCTTTTACACATTCTGCGATTTTCTACATTTTTTTTTTCTGCAAAAAACACAACAACCCACATATTGTCTGATTTGGATATATAAAGTTGGCCAATTCCAAAGAATTGACCTTGCTATTGTTAATTTTATTAAAGTGATTTGAAATTTTTTTTTACCACACATTTACATTCCTTTTATTTTCGTGTGTTTGTTATTAAGTTTTAACCCCAACTATAGTCTTTCCTTAAACTATTTACTTTCATTACTACTACTACTCGTTATAACTTTCAGCTAAAAAAAAATGAGATCTTCAACCTTTGTTTTATTAACTGTTGCAGCTACAGCCTTAGCTGCCCCAATGCAACATCAACACCACCACCATCAACATTTAGACAAGAGAGCCATTGTTACTGAAATCGTCTATGTTGATTCTAATGGTAACACCATTGCTGCCCCAGGAGCTGCCACTTCAACTTCTGGAGAATCCGTTGCAACTTCTACTGCCGTTGCCACTCCAGCTGCATCAACCACTGCTGCCTCTTCCAAGGCTCCAGCTTCTTCCAATGCACCAGCTCCTTCCAGCGGTGGTTCTTCAGGAGGTATCCAAGGTGATTTAAGTGCCTTCTCCGGTCCAAACCAAAAGTTCCAAGATGGTGTTTATGACTGTTCTTCTGTCCCAACCGGTCAAGGTGTTATTGCTATTGACTGGATTTCTGGTTTAACTGGTGGTTGGTCTACTATTATGAACTCAAATGGTGATACTTCATCCACTTGTTCTGATGGTTTCTATTGTTCATATGGTTGTCAAGCTGGTATGTCCAAGACCCAATGGCCAAGTTCTCAACCAGCTTCAGGTATTTCTGTTGGTGGTTTATTATGTAAGGGAGGTAAGTTATACAGATCTAACCCAAGCTCCGACTACTTGTGTGAATGGGGTTCTAATAATGTTAATTTTGTTTCTGAAATCTCCAAAGATGTTGCCATTTGTAGAACTGATTATCCAGGTTCTGAAAACATGAATATTCCAACTTTGTTATCTGCTGGTGGTAACTCCCCAGTTTCTGTTGTTGATTCTGATTCTTATTACACTTGGAATGGTGGTAAGACTTCTACTCAATATTATGTTAACAATGCTGGTGTTTCAATTGAAGATGGTTGTATCTGGGGTACTGATGGTTCCGGTGTTGGTAACTGGGCCCCAGTTGTTCTTGGTGCCGGTACTACTGGTGGTAAGACTTACTTATCTTTGATTCCAAACCCAAACAACAAACAACAACCAAACTATAATATTAAGATTGTTGGTGACGACGTTAATGGTAACTGTCAGTACGAAAACGGTCAATATAATGGTGCTGGTTCTGATGGATGTACCGTTACTGTTAACTCCGGTAACGCCAAGTTTGTTTTCTACTAGGGGTACATATATCAAGTTAATCTTTTTTAAACATTGCTTTTTTTTTGTTTCTTTAATGTTTTGTAAATGTTAACTGATACCATCTTTATTTTGTTTTGGGGCTTGTTTCTATATTTTTCTTGGATGCGTTTTTATTGGTTTGACGGAGTGTGTTTTTTTTATTACTGTTGTACAATTGTATAGTCTTATACTACAGATTAGATTAAAAAAAAAACGTCAAAATTTTGCTACAGTTCCTTTTTCTTGTCCCGTTTGGTGGGGCTTTTTTGTTAAGATACCAACTATATAGAATTTGTATTTGTATAAAAATATATTTAGAAAAATTATTCAACCAAATGCAATAGAATTACAATAACTAATTATTAATTCGTTATTAGTTTTAAACAGATTATATAAATCACCTATTTTTTCATCAGGATTGGGCAGAAATGAATTTTGGACATACAAATATAACAATCCTTTATATTTTAACTTTTGTGAAAGAAATCTTATCAATGTTGATATTGTTTGTGTAGATGATATTTTAAATACTTGAGGATTGATTGATGGCGTAGAACCAATTGATTGGAATCTAATTGTAATTTTACGCACCAGTATTGTTTGTTCTGGCAATGGTGGAGATTTGATCGCTGGTTCAGCTAGAACGAGTTCTTCCTGTTGCGGAGTCTCCACTTTCAACTCTTGATTCTCCTGATCTTGGATTGTTTTGGTCAATTGTTGATATTGTTCTTTTGGTAACTTTTCCAAGAATATAGATGTAGATAACGGGATTTTCGGCTGTATTTTATTATCATCGTCTATTTGCTCTTCATAAGACGAGTCATATGACGATGAAGAATCATCAGACTCTGAATGTAGGGCAGACGACATTATTCAAGTTTATCTGACCTGGATTACCAACAAACATACTTTGTATTGTCTTTTGCTGTGTGTTCCAGCCCCACCAAAGCCCAGCAAAAAAAATCCGAAATTCCTACTCATTCCAAATTCTTCACGTCCCCCTTTTACCGAATATTCTTGCAACAACACGAACTAGCACCAACACCCATTCAATTCCCATAATGTCTGAAACTGAAGTATCCAGTGATGCAACAATTGAACCGTTTGTGTTTGAACGAGTATTGGAAAACTTGGAAATCGGTTGTCGCGATGCCATTGCCACTGAAGATTACTTGTCCTATAGTACTCTTTTAGACATTTACTTGAGTGAACCTGGGAAATATACCGCTGAAGAAAAGGAAAAGTTATTGGAATCGATTTTGAACATTTTACAAGAACATCCAGATTTAACATACAAGATTGGCTGGGATTTACCCAGTATGTTGATTCCATATGTCGATTCCGATTATGAGTTTGATCGCGGTCTTAGAAACTCACCTTGTGTTTACAAGATCTTGAAAGTGTTTGAATGTTTGGCTCGTCATGGGAACCCCAAGGAATTGTTTTTGAAATCTTGTGAATTGTTATCAAGTATTAAAGTAACTGATAGTCCAGCAACTATTGATCCTGAATTTCAAGAAAATTTCTTTGATATTAAATTATATTGTATTTTTGAATTGATTGACTCTTGTCTCAAGAGAATTCACACTTTGTACCCTTCAAGATTCTTATCAATGACTGTTACGGCTTATATTAATTTGGCATATGGTAATTTGGTTAAGGATAAATGGACACCAACAAATGCACATTTTATTTTGAAACGGGCTTATAGTTTTGCTAGAAATTATATAAATCCTCCATTACCAGATAATATTAGTGCTGAATTGAATAAAGAAGAACTTGCGAAAATAATTGAAGATGAAGAATATTTACAACGGAAATTGTTGACGGGGTTCTTGACTCAATTGGTGTCATATACTAGTCAACTTGGAGCTGAAGGATATGCTATTGATATTTTCAGTTGGCTTCAGAACAAGAGCAAGAAATCGAAACTTACGTTTGATTTTCAAATTAATCCGGTTTTATATGATCGTCTTGTTGATTTGGCATATTCTTATGATATTCCATTACGGGATAATTTTGAAAAATTTGTCGTTGGTTCAAATGAAATTTTCAAACAATTTAAATTTGATGAAGAAATTGATGAAGATGAATTAAGTGGGATAATATTTGAAAAATTAATTGTGGATTATCAAAAAGTTTTATTAACCAGTATCATTGATAGTGATTCTAAAAGTATAAATGATTCCGTGATTGGAGAGTTGACCTTGTATACCCATACTGTTTCCGTCAAGAAATCATTTGATACAATTACATTCACTTTATATGATGCCGTGGTTATGGGTTTAAGATTACTTGTTCCGCAAATGGTTCAAGCAAGTTTCCATAATCGAGGAGTTCAAGATGTTGCTATATTTTGGGCCTGGTATGCGATATATCAAACTGGATTACGAGGTAAAAGAGCTGAAGTGGAACTTGCAGCAATTCCCAAATTATTATTAAGCTTATATTTGCAATGTATTTTGTATACGGTGATTCTTTGTAAAGATACTCCAAATAATAGATTTATGTTGTTTACATTGTTGTCAAAAATATTATGTCTAGCTCCTGAAAATACTGGATATGAGTTTATTAAAGATACTTTGGAAAATTGTCCATATGAAGGAACAAGAGCTCCGGTTATTGGAGTATATAAAGAACTTCTTCTTAAGGATAGAATTGATCCTGTTGATAGTCTTGAAGAAGATTTACTGAATGCTAAACTAGATAGTAAACAAAATGGTGATAAAAAGGCTGCACCCCCACCTTTACCTACCAGATCACCAAGTGGGAAATCACATAAATGTTATACATTCACTGAAGAAAGACTTGATGATTTATTGACGTTAATTTTATTTTCTCAATCAAGTACATTTATCGCTAATGATGATAAATCAGTATCGATTGATCCAAACAAGTTATCTACTTTGGCGGCATATTTGAATTTATTAGTTGTATTGAAGAGAGATACAACAGTGCTTGAAAATAAACAAAAATTGGATAAAGTTCTTAAAGTAATTGAAACTAATATTGCGGCAGTTAAATCAAAACATAAGAACAATTCAGATGAAAATCAATTTGAGTTTAATGCTGCTGGAATGCTTGAACTTACAATTGAAAGATTTAAAGATTAGCTTTTGTTTTTGTATTTTTATATATGTTTATAGTTGTAATTATAAAATAAATTGACTCATCGCTTTTTAGAAGCGCCTTTTTTGTTTGAAATGTTTCTATCATCAACTAATGGTCCCCAATATACAAAGAATCCTTCTTTGGTCGTAGTTATATCTTCTTCCATTTGTAATTCTACATCATCTATAAATGGATCTTCATAGTCGTATTTCCCAACTTTACGAATCATTCTAATTTCATGTTGTCTCACCAATTGTTGCTCAGTTAATTCCTTGTCTTTAGATGTGGTTGTTGTCGCTGTAGGCGCCGGTGTAGCTTGTGAAGCGGTAGATTTCTCTTCATCTACAATAACATCATCTTCATCATCTTCATCCCCTTCATCGTCCTCATCCAACATATCGTCCATTATATCAATCGCCGATTTGGCCTTAGGGTGAACTACTGACCATCCATATTTCTCCTCAGCAAGACGCAAGACGTTAATCACTACTTCGGCCTTGCCCGGTTTGGGATCCTTGGGATCAAGTAATGGAATGTTTAATGCAATTATAGGAGGTTCTGGTTTCTCCTTTTCCTTTTCCTTCTCCTTTACTTTGTCCTCTGGTTTAGCTATTTTATCATCTTCTGATTTGCCATTTACTTGTTCTACTTTATCGGATTCATGATCTGAATTCAACAAGTCGACAAATGAAGGAGCACCTAATTTCACCGGAGCTGTCGTAGATGATCGTTCAGTGATCATTCCAGCATGCAAAGGTTTCTTAACGGGAGCAGCAGCCGTGACATTTGCAAGTGCCAGACTAGTCTCCGAAGGTGACTTTTTCTTTGGTCTGGACGTCACAGGTTCAGCTTTTGGAGATGCAGTTTTCTTAGTTGGAGCAGTACGTCTTTTCTTTGGTGGTGGTGGGCCCAGGGTCGGGGTAGGAGTCAGTGGTTTTGTCGAGTCAGATTCCTCATCATCCAAGTTGATTATTGAATTGATTGATGTTTTACTAAGGGAAGCAGTTCCTGTTGTTGACGCAGGACCAAATTGAATATTGGTTTGGAATTTCTTGATTTGATCACTATAATTGAAATTCTTGGGTTGGGAAGCTTGTTCTGAAGCCGGTTTAGGCATGAGGGTAGGTAAGGAAGCTTGCTGTCGTGAAGCTTGTGGAGTTGATTTCCCAGATCCTGAGCTAGGTGATTTACTTGATTTAGTAGATGGTTGTGATTTAGATTTTTTGGTAGGTAATGTAGGTGGATTATCTAGTATAATGATATCATCATCTTCAGGTTCAGGTGTTGGAGTACTTGAGAAATTGAATGTGGTTTGGTATCGAGATACAAGACTCAGTAATGATGTGTTTTTATTTGGTTTACTAGATTTGACGTTAAGTTGCAGTAACGGTATTGTATCAGGGAAGGTATTATCTTGATTTGAATCTAATAATGAAGATATTGGGACATTCCCATTAGTTTGGGTCATATCGTATAAGTTTTCAAAAAGGAAATATATTTCCAGATGGTATTAGTATGTGTTGGATTAATGTTATGAACTTTTTTGAAGTGTGCCCAGTTTTTGTAGGTGGGCCTACCTGATCACAGTAAAATCGCACTATTTTTCCCTAATGAGAATTTCGCAAAGTTGAAATTTATTTATAAATTCTATAAAATTAAGTTTTAACCATTCCTAGTTCGCGCATGTGGGTTTAGTTCGCGCGTGCGGCTCACCGGCTCACCACACAATATCTACGCTCTATCTAATTGAGTTTGAGTACTATGATAACCTAATTTACTCAACATTAACGACGTATCACATCCATACCCCTCTAATGAATTCATCAGCAACTCTCCATTCCAGTAATCTACATATACGTGACATATAGGAAGTCCCATACCCAAAAACAATTCATATGGTCTCGCCAAGAATTGTTCCAATGTAGATTTCTTTTTCCCCGGTTTATCACCAAGTGAAGAAGTTTGTAATACATCCTTCGCTTCCGTGGTTACAATGGATGAACCGGCTGGTGTTACTTTTAAATTAGAATAGAGTGGTAATCCTGGGATTGCGTGGAAATTAGCCAAGCTTTTCCGGGCTTGATCTGGAGTTTTACCAAATGACCAAATCTTTTTAAGTTTATCATGAGCGATCCCACCTCCTTGGTCGGATATTCTAAATAGGACATGTTTATCCAGATTTATAATGGTGATTTTCACAGGTGGTAAGATTTTCGATGTCATTTTTGAATGGGTTCGTATGGTTGATTCGAACGAGTTTCGAAGTATTTCATGCAACATGTAATGTAAATGAGGCACCATAAATTGAAACTTTGTATTTAAATCTCCGTCGATTTCCAAATCAGGTAATCTTTCAATTTCAGGGAAACTGGGTGCCATTGATGCCTTGACCATATTCCCCACAATATTAAAATGTTCCGCGGCATTACAAAACGTGAATATTTCACCTAGGTAATGTGGTGGTTTCCGATCATATGGATTATTATTATAGTTTTTACTGAGGGATAAATGTTCTTCCACAATGACTCTTCTACTGATTCTTGATCTTAACATTACACTCATAAATTTATCCAATTCCTCTTGGGGTAAACTTTGAGCAATGGATACTTCCAAAGCACCCATCATTAAATGTGACAAATTGAAAAGATGATCATCCAACAAAGCAGAAATTATATTACAAAATTGATTATTTTGTTCAATTGTATCGATTTTGGGTAATTTTCTAAAGGCATTAAATGAATGATAATAACTCTCGTAAATCTGGGCTAAATGGAAATTATTCACTACTCCAAATGGTAATGTTTGTAAATCTCGAATTCTCATAGCTAATCTAATTGGTAATTCAATTCTTACGAAATTTGCACTAGTTAATATTTTTTGTTTAGTTATTGTGTTTCCATATCCTGCCAATTGTCGAAGTGAAACTGGATGAGGTCGTTTCTTCAGATATTCTAACAAGACTTCATTTTGATAGAAATGTTGGGCATTTAGGATATTGGAATATGTAGGAAATGGACCTAGGTTTTTCAAGTGTTTGGCTATTTCTTCTTTACTATATGAAGACATGAAATCTCCATGAATATAGGAATGAGGATTTATAGGAGAGTAATTGTTGGAAGCGTATCTAGCACCATAGTAGCTACTCCTTATTGATTTAGATAGCATTGTGATAATGACAAGAAATTTTACAAGAAAAAGAAGATCTCTTGGAAATATTTTTATCAACTGACCCTTTCAAATCTCCCCATCTCTGCTAAGGAGGGGTGGGACAAGTTTCTGATAAAGTTTTGGTTCTCACACGAAATCGAATCATTATTTTCGGCCCTGCGGAAAACTCCGAATTGACTTTTTTCTACTTACTTCTATGGACATGTATAACCTCCATCAATAATGATATCACTACCTGTAGTATAAGTAGACGCATCAGAAGCTAAATACAAGAACGCCCCCACTAACTCCTGTGGTAATCCCTCTCTCCCCATTGGTGTAAACTGCCACCATTTTTGTCTTGTTTCTAAATCAACAAAATCAGTAATGGCAGTAAGGATATATCCAGGAGACACAGTATTTACACGAGCAAAAGGAGCCCATTCCACAGCAAGTGATTTCGCCAATTGTTTAACTGCTGCTTTGGTTGCATTATATGGAGTTTGCGATTGTGGTACATTAACTATATTTGCTGATATTGAACTTGTGAAAATTAGGGAGCCCTTTCCTCTTTTCCGAAAAATTTTCCCCACTGTATGAGCACAATAATAAACTCCACTATAATTTAAATCAATTAACCTTTGCCAGTTTTCATAACCTTCAACATCGAGTACGGGTCCCTGAGTCCAGGTAATGCCGGCATTCGCAACGAAAATGTCAATTGTACCGAAATCTCGTTCAATTTGAAAAATAGTTTCTTCAACTTGTTTAGAATCGCCGATATTACATTGGTATGCTTTAGCACGTACGTTATATTTCTTGGCGAATGATTCAGCTATGGTGATTGCATCAGTAGAGGAATTATACCAAATGGCAATGTCAGCACCTGCTTGAGCGAAAGCTTCAGCTACGGCATATCCAATTCCCTGGGATGATCCAGTTACGGTAGCTACTTTCCCACGTAATGAGAATAAATCAAGTACACTGGATGGTAAATTCGGTGCTTGGGTAGGTAATGGGCCAACGCCAGGATTAATAAATGATTTAATTTCTGACATTACTTTACGGTTGCTTCTTACTAACGTGCAAACCTTATATTTTTTTCCACTCTTGGCATAGGTGTACTTAAAACTGGTACTAAAGTGTATTGTGCCGAGTTTATGCCGAAATGCGAAATGCGACAGGATGTGCGGCTGCGAAAATTACACTTCCTAATTAGGAAGGTGCTCTGATTTGTTGTTTATTTTTTTGCTCACTTCGAGGATTTTAGAGTTGCATGCAGTACGCGAAAGGGTTAAATTTAACAGCCAGCCATGCAAAGGACAAGTTGAAACGAGGGTTATATAAAATCCTTGTTAGATCAAAACGTTAGGGGGGCTTTTTTTTGACGACGCTACATGAGCAATTGTATTGCATTTACTTATAAATTTACATTCTCATTTGAATCACAATAAGGAGGAAGAGTCGTCAAGGTCATTATATGCATAGATAAGCTTTTTTTTGTGGTAAGAAGAAAATATGAATGTTACAAGTAAGGGATATTATACTTCGCTGTATTTGAATCTGCAACGAAATCAAAAACTAGTTGGGCCACCTCGTTACGACGAGTATTATTCCCTTGATTCACCTTACGAAGAGTCTTATACCGATTCAATTAGGAATGAACCAGAAATGAATTCCACTGCCTCATCTAAGCGAACAAGTTCAGGATCTCATCGACTGATACCTCCAACATCAGTAAGTTCTCCACCTCGACCACCCTCACGACATACTTCCGGTTCATCATTGACAAAATCACAAATGTTTGTTCCTGATGAAGAAGAGCCCGAGGAAGAAGAAGATCCCGATCGGTTAGAAGAAGAACCTACACCGGCACATCTCAACTACATAGCCCCACATCAATACGTTCCTTATCGACCTACGCGACGCGACCCTTATCAACCTCATTTTCCTGAACAAAGACAATATCGAGTCAGTCTGGGACGGGTACGACCTAATAAGAATGGAGATTATTATATCAACCAACAGAAACGATATGATAAAGCCGTAGATCTAAAACCGAAACAATATTCCCATCGAACATTCAAAGACGTGTTTGTGAATAAAGAGGAGAAATTGGATCGATATAATCCTATGGATTTAGTGTTTGAAGGTAAAGCGAAAACAACCAATGCTGGAAACAGTACATTTCTCAAGAATGTTCAAACTATATTAAAGAAGGATGATTATAATGATTATAATTATTATGATCATCCACGGGAGAAAAAGAAAAAGAGTCCGGTAAAGGAAGTGTTTGTGAGTGAGCCTGAAGAAGATGATGATAGTGATATTGAACCTATTGATCAAGAGACTTTCTTGAATGAAGAACAAAGAAAGATGATTAAAAAGAATTCAAATTTGAGAAAAGCATGGAAAAAGAAGATTAATAAAGCCAAGAAGGAATTAGGGAGGGATTTTGATAAATTTGCAATTAAACAAAATGAAATTGAACTTGAATTGAAGCAGAAACGAGAGAAGGAGAAAGCGGCGAAACGAGAAGCTAAAGAGAAGGAGAAAGCTGCCAAGAATGAAAAGAAAAACGAGGGACACGAAGAAGAGAAAGAAAAAGAGGAACCGACAAAGGAACAACAAAAGTTTAGTCCTGGTTGGAATTACCTTCTATCACTTGTAAAATATGACAATAAACCAGAACCCAAAAAGGAACTGGTAAAACCAGCACCAAAAGCTAAACCTGATTCGCCATATGCTAAAAACACCCAATTGATAAATAAAAAACTCAAGGGATTCAAAAAGAATTCTCAAGTGATTTTCGGTAATTGGAATCAACCAGTTGCTCAAGTGTTTTCAGGAGAATTGACAACTACCAAGAAATCACCAGCTAAAAGTATAAAAACAAAGAGTGTGCACACCAAGAGTATTCATTCTAGTATACACGAACTTGACGATGGAGAAAGTAAGGAATTTGTTATTGAATGTGATAGTGATGATGATGAAGGTATTGTTGAAGAATTATACTACAACCCCATAACAAAACAACTAGAACCAAGTCCTCCAACTTCCCTGTCGGCAATGGAAGTAGACTCAGACGACCTAGCCACAATTGCTTCTTCAGCCACTGGTAGTACTACTTCGACAAAATCTCCCATGGTGATAACCTATACCCGAGCGATAGCTAACCGATTCCTTGCTCTTGATCCAAGTACTCCTGTCGAAGTAGTGTCAAATTTTGTTTCACTAATTAAGAAAATTGATATAATGAAACGAGTATTTGCTCCAATTGACGCCATCGGAGAATGGTTTCCTCAATCTCAAACCGTGGTGATATTTATTGAATTGGGGATATTCATGTGGGTGCTATTTGAATTGAGTAGATTAATTGATGCCTTGTGTATGATGGTTAAAGCGTTTTGTGCACCTATGATTGCAATTGGACGATTTATGAATAGAGTTATGTAAATAAACAAAAGTATTATATATATATTTTACAAAAGTAGCAAAAGTAAGAAAAGAACATATACACAAAAGATATAATTATAACAGAGAAAATTTAAAAAACAGAGAATTTTGTAACAAAAATAGACCAAAACAGTAACAGTAGCAGCAACTTAGAAAAACCAAAACATTGAAGGGGCATATATGATATGTTAATAATACAGCTTCTTTTTTGGGGGGGAAAGTAGGGGGGTGTTAATATAAAAAGTACAAGTGTTTAAGTTCAACTCTTTTGAATTCTATGTTTAACATTACCATTGACTCTAATTCCCTTAATGGTAATTCCTGTTTCTTCCACGGGGAACTTCCTTGGTCTTCCTCGTTTATCTTTCTTTTGAAGCAATTGTTGCACGGCTTCATCATCCAATGTTCGCATAGAAGGTGGTTGATTAAATAATCTCGATAATGAAGGAGTTAGATTTTCATTCTTGGCAGCAGCTGCTGCTTTTTCATTAGCACGACGTTGTTTCTTCTTTGATTGTTGCTGTGGTTGTTGCTGAGGTTGCAAGAGTTGTTGTGGTTGCAAGATGTTCCCGTTGGTAGGTCCTGCAGCAGCGGCAGCAGCAGCAGATGCTTCCTTCATTGTTTTATTCAATGATTTGAAATGAGGATGACTAGAGTCAATAAATGTGTTTGTAGAAGGATCATGAATCAACTTCTTTGGTCGGCCTCTTTTCTTTTTCCCATCAGCAGTCAATTGATATTGTTGTTGAACTTTCAACAATTCTTGTTGTTCTTGTTGTTGTCTTCTTTGTATCTCTTCAAGTTCCTTTTGTTGTTCAAGTTGTTTTTTAGTTACGCGTTGTTTTCTTGGTTTCTTTTGAGGTTGTTCAGGTGAGATCGAACCAGCTGCTTGTGGCTGTGCCTGCTGCTGCTGCTGTTGTTGCTGCTGTTGTTGTTGACTTGGTTGTTGAAGCAGAATATGACCCTGTTGGTGAATCTGTTGCATTTGAACCGTCAGATATTGTCTAGGTTGAACCTGTTGCGGTTGAACCACTTGAGGTTGCTGTTGTTGCTGCTGCTGTTGCAAATACTGTTGTTGGAATTGTTGTTGAAATTGTTGTTGTTGTTGTTGAGTAGTAAAATTCAGAAGTTGACTTGGATCCAATTGTTGAGGTTGTTGATCATTATTCAACTGAGAAGCGAAAATCTGTTGACTCGTCGATTGAGGCGATGTTTGTTGTTGTTGATATTGCGCATATTGTTGATTTTGACCTTGAGTTTGTTGTGGCTGCTGTTGTTGTTGCAGATGTTGAGTTTGTTGAGGTTGAATATGATGAATCTGGGGTAATCCCATATTGGGAACCCCACTTCCCAATGCCGACCTATGATTATGAGTTTGATGATGCATCTGATGACTCAATGGAGGTACGGGTGAATTCCTTGTATAATATGAAGTATTCTGCAAGATATTATGACGAATATTCTTGCCTCGATCAGACAACATAGGATTAGTGGCGGAGGGGACCACACCAACACCTACACCTTGTCCCGAGTTGGATCCTGTGTTTGTTGTGGTGGAACTAGTGCTGTTGTTGTTGTTGGCAGTATTGTTATTGTTGTTGTTTTGGAGGTTGTTGTTTGCCGCACCGGGTGAATTCGAAGTAGGTGGGTTTAAATTATACCCCGTGTATCCACTGCTATAGTTATACATGATCTCTTCTTGACTCGTTTCCTTTTCTAGTTACAACGTATCTAACTTGGATTTGGTGGTATATCACAAGCAAAACCAGAAATCTAAGGTATAAAAAAAAAAAAAGGTGAGAAAAAAAAAAATATTTAAAAAAAAAAAAACAGCAGAATAAAAACATCACCTTTTAAAAAAAAATTAATTTTTTTTTTTCTTTTTTGATGAGCCCAAGAGAAATTATTAGTGGTTGAAATTAAAAAAAGGAGGGTTATTACTGTGATTTATTTTATTTCTCAAATCTCAACAATATTATAATTTCGTAAAATATTAAAAAAAAACGTACCTCTTTAGTTGGAAGTATGGGATTTCCTTTAGAGGTATGCCTTTTAGCTTTAACCGAAGACATGTCCTGCTCGTACAAGGTATAGAGGGGTAACATACCTAAACTGGGGTCACTCAATTTGTAAAATGCGAAGCATTCGAATTTCTAAACCCCCTCCAAAAAAAAAAATCCAAAAAAAATGTGTTTTTTTTTCGTTCATTGGGGTTTGAGGTTGTTTTTTTTTTGGTGGTTGGTTGTGTTTCAACGGTTATGATATTTTATTTTTGATCAAATTATCAATCGTACAGCTGAGACAGACAGCTGAGACAACGATATGAACCCTGTGATTTAGGTTATGGTTTTAAATATGCCTTGAAGTTGGTAGTTTGTTCATAACATAATAAAAAAAAATGAGAAATATTTTTTATGCTGATAAATTGAGAACAAAAGAAAATTAAAAATTAAAAATAAATAAATAAAAAAAGAGAGACCCAAAAATATAAAAAACAGATGTAAACCTTGGAAGAAAAAGGGTAGGTTATATAAGTGAAAAATTTTTAATTGATAAACAAACTCTGTTGTTAGGTCGGATATGTCGTCTGAGCTAAAACTGGGGAATTGTAGATTATATTGCTTTGTTCGAGGTTTGTTGCTTCTTTTAGAATTTACTTTGAATGTAAGATCAACGACTGTTTTTGTTATAATTAATTCCAAATTTTACAAAAATCATTTCTAGAATAAGTTTAAAAGTAAAAGTTAATCTAATTTACTAAGTACTTCGGATCAATCAGTACATCTATTCAATTGGATTTTTTTTAGAATTCTTTTAACCATGGGTTTAATCAGTAGCGACTTCTCCATAAACCTCATTAGCTAAATTCTTTTGGACTATTTTCATGGAATTGGCATTGACCGATCTTCCTTTCCATCTCCCATTTTTAAGATTTTAACATCTAGTTCGTTTTCGTTTGATCGTTGAAGCTTTATTTATAATTTTAGTATTTTTGATTTTTTTTTTAATTTAATTTTTAATTTTTAATTTTTTTTATTTATTTTATTCTTATTGCAACCATTTTAAAAAAATGAATTTTTTTTTAAATTTTTGGGGGTTTATGTCAATATTGAGCGAGCACGTGAGTCTACGTGTCTCAGTAGAGAACGCTAGACGAACGATTATAGTTATATATTTACATAGTTTTTCCCTTTCGCACTCTGATCACATATTTGTGATTACGGCTAATAGATAGAATTACGATTGACAGATTAAGAGTCAAAACATCTACTATTGAGCCGGTAATTTGTAATTCTTCAAGCAAAAATGTCCTCAAACGAATGGTTAAACAAATTGATTACCCAGACCAGGGAAGATGAGAAAACAACTCAATTCTTAACTGGCGCTGAAATTAAAGAAGTCAATGAGGCGTGGGCATCAACAATGAAAGAACTTGAAGGTCTTCCTGATCTAAACAAAGAAGGAAAAATCCAGAAATTGCTGCAGGCATTAAGAAAATTGATTGAAGAGGATTGCAAATTACGCCAACTCCTTAGCAGTAAGGAGGAAGATGAATATAAGAATGACAGTGAAGGGAATAAGGTGAGAAATGCGGAGTACCAAAAATTGAAATACATCAACCCCATAGTCAGAAGATTAATTGAGAAAAAACTCACTCCAAACCTACAACTGGAAACGAGTAGAACCACCTTAGAACTTGTTGAAGAAATCCTCAAGGAAGAAACCCTACACGCCGAAGACGTGATCAAGGAATGTGCAAATGAATTCTACCAGCTAAACAGATCTTATCTTGGAAGGAAAATAAATGATTATAACTTCCTCGATGAAACAAACAGAAAGCTCAAGAACCTCAGAGCAAAGTATCCCAAATATCATGAGATTATGGAAATGGTTCATACTGAAATAGTTATCAACGATCATACCAGTTTAGGAAGGGCCATGCTCACCAAGGTCAAGGAACTTGCAGAGGCGGGACAAACTCCCAAATCATGCTCTGAATTTACCGAATCGGTACGTGATGATCCTGAAAAGGATAACACTAGATATTTCTTACAAGACGCAACGACTACATCTGACCAATCACTTGCTGTTTTTAGGTTAGCTAGGGAAGATAACGATGACAACTTCAAAAAATCCGTGTTAGATTTATGCAAGGCAAGTGGTCGCTGCTTTCATTGTTTCGGTAAGCAACATATGGTCAATGCATGTCCAAATACAGAAAAAGCAGGTGCTGGTCCCCTCTTAATCAAATCCTTTAGTAGTATATGTAAGAATAAAAATATGAACACTGTTTATTTGCTCAAGGATCCGGAGTTAAAACGGATCGAAATCACTGACAGTAATATCATTATCGACTCTGGCGCTGAAATTAGTATCATGAATGATCCTGAAAATATTGACAATTACCAAACCCTTGAGAAACCAATGTATGCTGTTGACGCTGGAGATCGGAGACACAGAATTATAGGTAAAGGAACGATCCTGATAGGAGAAATAGAGATACAGGCTTTCTACTCACCAACCCTCAATGTAAAGTTGTTAAGTGTAAATGATGTGCTAGACCAACTGGATAAGGTCAGTTTTCTACAAGATGGAACCGTCATAATGGAAAAGGAAAACAAATCATCCGTAATTGGCTATCATGAAAGAACGAGAAACCCGATTATTAGATATGTGGGACTTCAAGACAAAAGAGATAAGTCTGGTTTCATGTGGCATCAAATATTTGCTCATCAATCCGTAGAGAAGGTACAGAAGTTCTGTGACAAGAAAAGTATAAGATTCACCGATTTCGTTTTTGAGATACAAGCATCGGACAAGAGAACGCTTCGCGAAAGAACAGCCAATATGATTCGACACATAAATGGATTATGGCAAAACTACAACATATCATTCATACGAACGGATAACGGGACTGAACTACCATCTGCGGCATTCTTAATGGACAACGAGCTGATTATGAAAGAACATATTCCCCCATACTCACCAGAATCAAATGGAAAAGCTGAACGAATGAATGGCATAATCATCACTATGGCAAAATCAATGTTGCGACCACTATACGAATCACCCAAAATACACCTACTAAACCAATTATCTGAGTATGCAATATCATATGCAGTCTACTTGAAAAATAGGACCGTCAACAAGAACAATGTTTTTCCATATTGTGAATTTTATGATACGAATGACTTTAACATTGACAGTTTATATACTTTTGGTGCTGATGCAACAGTGTTACTACCATCAGGACAACAATCGCACAAATTGGCTGTCAATACTATCGATGGTATATTTATCGGGAAAGAAACAGAATCCAGTAATGCTAACAAAGTATGGGTAAACTATCAAACACCACTTATGAAGATGGAAGTAAAATTCACTACTGACATTGGTATTAAAACTACTCATAACAATGCAGAAACATCCTTAAGTAAAATTGCACAGTCCAGAACGATTTCCCCTGAACAACCAAATATGAACGATTCATCTCGCAAAAGAACATACCCATTACCTGACCCAGATCATTCACACATATTTATACATGAATTTATGAACCAGAAATATGACTTCTCCGATACCCAATTCCCCAAATCATACGAACTGATCAAATTTGGAGACAGCAACCAGCCACAACAACCTGAGAATCACCCTGAACCTGAAACTGAACCTAATCCTGAAACTGAACCTAATCCTGAACCTGAACCTGAACCTGAACCTGAACCTGAACCTGAACCTGAACCTGAACCTGAACCTGAACCTGAACTTGAACCTGAAATTGAACCTGAATCTGCACTTCAACCTGAACCTGAACTTGCACTTCAACCTGAACCTGAACCTGAAATTGAACCTGAACCTGAACCTGAAATTGAATCTGAATCTGCACTTCAACCTGAACCTGAACCTGCACTTCAACCTGAACCTGAAACCGAACCTGAACCTCAAACTGAACCTGAAATTAACCCTGAACTTGAACCTGAAATTAATCCTGAACCTGAACTTGAAGATCACCCTGAACCTGAATCTGAATCTAATTTAGTACCCACTTCCCGAGAAAATGCACCTGTCACTGTTCAATCTCCTGAACCAACTATCACTGCACGAGAGCAAAGATTACGCAACCGAATAGCAAGACAAAACCAACTAGAACACTCAATAACAGTGCGACAACGTCAACAACAACAACAACTTCAACGGAAAGCTGATGAGTTAAAACGAACCCAAAATGCAATAGTCCAAGTAAAACAACAATTAGATATGAAACTAGCCAATGATAACTTATTCAAGAAAGAATTATCGAGCATGCTCGATCATTTATCCCAAGACCTGCAATTCACTAAGTATCGCGTGTCAGAAGCATTCAATCACCTTGCACAACAAAATGACAACTTGAGTAACGAAGTGATAGAAGTGCGAAATAAGCAGGATAATGATGTTACCAAGCTAGTCCAACAGCACCAAAATGAACTAATGAACCAACAGTTAACAAATCAGATATTTGCGAACAATCAACAAACTCAACTGGCCTACAATGAAAGATTTAACCAGTCCATGCAATCACAACAACACCAACAATCCACTCTTGAATTGATACAGCACCAACTTGAACAACTCCGAACACAATTAGAACTGATGGATGCCGATACCTCGGACCAGGAAGCCCTTTATGAATTAAAACAGAAACAGAAAGCACTTGAAGATCTCATACTGATGAAACATCAACCGTTCCCAACTTATTCCACCACTCAACCGCAAGTAGTTGAACCCCCTGAAAACGGATATTTTCAACCAGCTTATCCGTATGGTGATCCACCTATGATACAATCCACTGAACCCAGAAAGCAAGTCACCTATGGTCCTGATCCTAATCAAGCTGTTATCCCTAGTCCATACTACCCTGGAGAAATTATACCTTATGATCATCCGTACAACCCTGGAGAAATTATACCTTATGATCACCCATACAACCCTGGAGAAACTATACCTTATGCATCATCAAAACCTCCAGACCCCACTCAGAAACGTCCTCGCGATGAATTCCTAACATTGGATCCAAGATATCATAACCTACCAACACTTCCTTACCATGCCGATTCACATAAGTCCGTTGCACGACCTCGTGGGAAGAAACAGAAACTTTATTATCTTATCCTAAATGCCAATGATGATCCAGACCCGGACATTTACTGTGACGCTAATACCAGTTTCAGGGGAGTAATGGATGAAGAAACTGAAATTAAGCATATCGTTGTTAAAGAAAAGTATGTTGATCATAATAACCATATCAAACTCCCACCCTCAGCTCCTCGTGTGATGTCAGTAGAAATTAAGAGCAGAGAAGAATTACTCGAGGATCCCGACGAAGGAACAGAATGGAAAAAAGCAGAAAGTGCTGAATTAGAGAAACTAAAGAAAAAGGAGGTGTATACGGAAATCAGAACTGAAGATGTACCTAGGAATCAGAAAATTATTAAAGCAAGAGTAGTGCATAGCAGGGACTTGGACGAATTTAAGAAGGCAGGAAAATATAAAGCTAGAATAGTGGGATGTGGATACGACCAGAATCTTCCGCAAACAGAAAGATACTCTCCAGTAGTGTCACTGGAAGGAATTAGAATAATGATGGCGGTAGCAGTTATAAAAGGACAAAAGTTGAAACAAATGGATGTCAGTTCGGCGTATCTACATCTGACATTACCAGATCCTGTATATGTCCGTCCACCAAAAGGATTGGCTCCAGCAGGAGTCGTATGGAAAGTAGTGAAATCGCTTTATGGATTACAGAATGCAGGAAGAGAATGGTACTTGTATATGAAAAAGGTGTTAATGGATTTAGGATTTTCAAATTCAACTACAGAACCTGGTATATTTACAAGACAGAAGAATAATCATGAAATAAGTATCGCTTTGTACGTGGATGACTTACTTATAGCCTACCTGAAAGAAGAAGAATACGATAGCTTCTACAAAGAAATAAAGGACAAAATAGACATCAAAGACCTTGGAAAAGCTATCAAATTTTGTGGTGCAGAGATTAATGAAGTGGACAGAGGGATAGAAATAAGCCAAAAGAAATTCATAGAAAAACTAGTCAAGGAATTACATATGGAGCAGTACAAAAATGTATTTGTGCCGTTCGTGGACTACCCGAGAGATGACGAAGACAAACCGTTAAACGAAGAAGAGTTCAGAGCGTATCAGATGATATTAGGTAGCTTAATCTGGCTAGCAAACATATCAAGACCGGACCTAGCTTATGCAACCAGTAAATTTGGATCTTTCACAAAGGATGCAACTGAAAAGGACTTAAATCAAATCAAAAAGACAGTTCATTATGTAAACCGTACTAAGAATCAAACGTTGAAATTATACAGTGACGCTGACAATGATGGGAAAGTCAAATTATACGCATTCTGCGATGCATCATTTGCCAATGAGGAAGGAAGAAAATCGAGGTCCGGAATGATATTATACTTAAATGGGATTCCGCTAAAATGGTCATCTAAGAAGCAAAAGAACGTAACGACAAGCACTTTTGAAGCTGAATATGTATGCCTCAGTAACACCACGAAAGAAATATTGTGGCATAAGTCATTAATTGAAGAACTTGGAATGAAATTAACTGAAAAACCAAAAATATTAGTAGATAATAATGGAGTAGTTCTACATGCCTCCGGAACAGGGAACAGCTCTCAATTTAGTAAACATGTGGATATCAAGCATAAATTTGTAAATGAGAAAGTTAATGAAGAGATATTGGTCGTAGAATACATCCCATCCAATGATAACACAGCCGACCCGTTCACGAAAACGTTGGGGAAAAAGCTCATCACCAAGCATTTCGAACCTGCATTTTTTGATGAATTACACCTGGTGAGATTGATACAACTATGGTAGGATCAGACATAATGCCAAAGATATTACTGATCCAGGGGAGTGTCAATATTGAGCGAGCACGTGAGTCTACGTGTCTCAGTAGAGAACGCTAGACGAACGATTATAGTTATATATTTACATAGTTTTTCCCTTTCGCACTCTGATCACATATTTGTGATTACGGCTAATAGATAGAATTACGATTGACAGTTTATTTTTTTTTTTGCAATTAAAATGTACATCTCGATTTACCTGCCACTTTTATTTTGAAAGTTTTAAAGGAGTTATGTTTACTTTTACTTAGTTCGTATAAATAAGAGTAGAGTTTACCAATTGACAATCTTGTCAAGCTAATTGTCAAGCTAGAGAATTACACGCATTTAGAAGTTTTCATTATTTTTATTTATACTCCAACTTATACATCTAATTAGTAATCGTCAATTGATTAGCAGGTATTTGACAAAGTAAAGAATCTTTAAAAAATTCCACAAATTGCTTTGAATCAGGGACTTTTTCATCAACTTTAACCTTAAACTCAACATTTACCTTTGTATCACCACTGCCACTAACCGAAGTAACACCAAGTAAATCATCAAAATCATCAACTGGTCCTCTAGTCACACGAGTACCAGTAAAGAAATTATACCTAATATCATATACTTCAAATCTGTTCTTTGTGACTGGTGCACTTACGATATCATCAAATATATCATCAGTTGTAGATGTCAATAATGAAGATTCATTAGGAGAATCGGAATATTGTGGGAATCTAGATGCATAAGTATGCTTGATTGCGTTGGTTAATGATTTTTCAAATGCGAATTTGAATTTAGCTTGTGATATATCTTCACCTAAATCTGAAGTGAATTCAATAGTGAGAATATTCTTTGGTGGAGGTGGTGGGGCAGCAGCAGCAGTACCGGCAATGGTAGATGACTCTGGTTTAGGTTCCTCCTTTGGTGGAGCAGGGACAATGTTTGATAAATCTAATTTTTGCTTCCCATTCAAGAATTCAGTAAGTTTAACCACAGAATTAATATCAATTGATCCAAGATGAGCCAATACATCACCTTTTAATAATCTTCCATTTGGACCCAGGGCCGGGATCTTGTTCAATGCTTCTTCATTGGAAATTCCATTTTCATGTAACAACAACTCTACAGCTGGTGATATTTTTTGTTTTGGATTAGCTGATTTAAGAACACCAGTTGAATCAGTAGCTTCCCTAGTTGGCTTTTCTGGAGTAGATGACGAATGGGTAGGTTCAGCAACAACATTCGGCTTAACAGCAGGAGCTTCAGTTTCTTCAATTGTCGGTTTACTCAAACTACTCAAATCATCATCGGGTTCAGCAATGAATGCAATGACTTTACCTACAGGAATACCCTTAGTTCCTTCCTCCACTAAAATCTCCCATAATTTCCCATCATCAACAGCTTCAACATCAATATTAGCCTTGTCAGTTTCAACTTCCAACAAAACATCTCCAGAATTGAATGAATCTCCTGGTTTGAACTTCCATGATATAATACCTCCTTCAGTCATGGTAGGTGACATGGCGGGCATCTTGAAAACAGAAGCATCTCTTAAAAGTGAAGAACCAGTGAATTGTCTCTTGGACAATGTTTGGACTGTCCTCTTTAAACCCGCTCTAAGCATTGTATATTCTATATGTCTAGCAAGGTACTTCTGTCAAAATTTGGGTTTTTTCTGCAATGGAAAATTATCACCACCTTTGTATTCGGAACAATACTACCGATCATTTGGAAACGGACATAACATTTCCGTTAAACCCTAGCACGTGATATTATATCACGTGAGCCCCAGCGCGTGACTTTGTCTAATTTTTCTTACGCGTTAAGATTTATTTTTTGTTTTGGTCACACAAATTTTCTTGAAATGTGGGACGACCCGGAGATTTCAGGGAGCAAGTAAAGGGAATTTTTTTGCAATCGAATGGGGGAGGCGGTAATTTTTACATAACAAAGAAAACGAAAGGACAACCCTCAAGAGGAGAAGGCAAGTTAAAACAAAGACAACTTTAAATATCTGGTTAAAGTTATAATTCTTCTTTGGAGTGTTTGTTTGTCCTTTACAATACAAAAGAAAGCATTTAGCCCACACTCGTTTTTGTAAATCTACTCCCAAGGCTGAAGTGAAGAGCAACTAGAAGAAATCTGCACATATCTCTCTGGAACTGTAGATACTTGCCTTCAATTAAATCACACAGATACACCCCTTACATAGCAACAATCATCCCTTGATCTTGTTATATCTGGGAATTATCCTAAACCACACGAATCCAATCACTAAAAATTTATTCCTAGTTTCAAATTTCCACAAAGGAAAAAAAAAAAAGAGAGAGAGAGAAAAAGAAAAGAAACGAACCAAAAACCACAAACTATTCATAAAAGGAGTAACTTGAACCCATAGACAATAGTGTCATTTAATAGAAGAGTTGAAAGTACACCCTGCATTCCAAAATATTTATACCACATAGTGACCGCTGTACCCACATACAAAACTTATTTAATACCACACCAAAAATAGCAACAAAAGAGTAAACTCATTTACGAAAACTTACAACTACAACTACTACAACTACTACTACACAACTACCCGCTATGTCGTCATTTAAATCACCCTTGTTTCTAACATCCCTAGCGAATAAACTCCATATAAAAAAAATACTAAGCATTATAAAAACATATGGGAAATTCATTGGTCCCGGGTTAATGGTCTCAGTTGCTTATATGGACCCAGGAAATTATTCAACTGCAGTTGCCGCTGGTTCAGCATATAAATATAATTTACTTTTCCTGATTTTCCTTTCCAATTGTTTAGCAATTTTCTTGCAAATTTTAGCCGCGAAATTAGGGGCAGTTACTGGTTTGGATCTTGCTGCTAATTGTAAAGCCAATTTTACATTCAAGACAAACTTGGTGCTTTATATCTTGACGGAAATTGCCATTATCGCTACCGATTTGGCTGAAGTTGTAGGAACGGCAATTGCATTGAATATTCTTTTCAAAGTGCCGCTTTTCCTTGGGGTTTTAATCACCGTGGTGGATGTATTGATTGTCCTAATGGCTTATCGTCCCAAAGGGCCTTTATTATTCATTCGAATTTTTGAATCATTTGTATCGGTTTTAGTTGGTGCTACTGTGGTTTGTTTTGCCATTGAATTGTATCAAGTCAGTCATGATTCTTCAATTAATTTTTCCGTATCGGAAATTTTCATGGGTTTCCTACCTAATCCAGATGTAGTAGACATGTCTGATCGGAAAGGAGGTAATGGATTATTTCTTAGTTTGGCGATTTTAGGAGCAACAGTTATGCCCCATTCATTATACCTTGGATCAGGATTGGTTCAAGCAAGATTAAAAGACTTTGATGTTAAACATGGATTATTTAAACCATTGAAAGTAGGAATGGAACAACCAAGTATAGCGTCTTCATCAACAACAGAAGTAAATCAACAAGAAGAAGATTACGATTTAACACCCTTGGCCACACCATATATTCAAGATCAATATGAAAAGGAAGATGAACTTACATTGAATGTAGAAGATGAAGATGATGACGATAATTATCGCCCTTCAGTACATGCAATTGATCATACCATGAGTTATACAATTATTGAATTGGTGGTTTCCTTGTTTACTGTTGCCCTTTTTGTCAATGCTGCGATTTTAATTGTTGCAGGAGCAACTCTTCATGACGCGGGAAACACGCGTCGAGATGATGATGAGGACAGCGATTCCGATAGTGACGATGATGCTTCCAACAACAGTGGTAATGCTGATTTATTTACAATTTACAATTTACTTACACGTCATTTATCACCAACCGCCGGGTTTGTATTTGCATTGGCTCTTTTATGTTCCGGACAAAGTGCCGGGGTTGTATGTACACTTGCAGGACAAATGGTTTCAGAAGGGTTTTTAAATTGGAGTTTATCACCCGTGGTTCGAAGATTAATCACACGAGCCTTAGCTATTGCTCCTTGTTTATTAGTGGTTAGTGTTTCTGGACGTGAGGGCCTTGCCAAGACTTTAAATGCCAGTCAAGTTGTATTATCGATTTTATTACCTGTTGTCACAGCACCATTGATTATGTTTACATGTAATAAAGAAATTATGCTGGTTCCTGTATATGTTAAAGATGGCGAAGAAAATACTATATTTGAAGTAGATACAGAATCACAAGAACCAAGAACCAAACTCACTCAAAAACGATTCAAAAGCACGGATTCCGCGATTTTACTTCAAGATCTTCGTAACTCTCATCCTTGTGCCGGTTGGGAGGATGATGATTTAGATCATGAACATCAACCACGCAGTGAAGAACAACGAAGATTGATTGAAACCGCAGCTTCAGAACAAGCATACTCGAATCATACCATGATGAAGTCAGATTCTTTAACTAGTACTACAACTACAACAAACAATACAAATCATGAATTACCAATTGAAATCTTTGAAAATGATGATCATGAAGTATATCGTGTACAAGGATATAAGGATTTCAGTAATGGACCAATGACGGCGTTCCTTGCTATTGTAATTTGGGGGTTTATTACGGTTTTGAATTTGTATTTGATTGGAAGTATGATACTTGGGTATGATGTTCCCTTGTGATCTTTGCATATAGTTTGTCTTTTATTTATTTCTTGTTTTTTGGTTTCTTATTCTGGTTTAATAGAGACGTGTTTAGAATACACAATTTATATATTTACTTGTGCTAATTGGTCTATTTCACTTGTTGAAGTAATCCTACCCAAATTATGTACTTTGTTTTTGGTAGTCGAGGTAGCTTTCATCAAGCTGTATCAAAGGGTTGACAAGAGGAGCTTCAATGGGGGAAGGTTTTTCAGAGAGCCTTTGTAAAAGAAGAGAATATTTCCCAATGGTAATGATTCTTTACAGTAAGGATGTTAAGATATCGAATCTTATTGACCATTTAGGTAACTACGTTCTTAGTAAAGTGTTAATTGATAATATGTATTAGGAAATTATAGCTAGGAAAACAATCAGAAGTATCTAACTAAAGAGCCCAAACACACCCCGCTGGAAATTAGATTGAGTGATCGGACCAAAAACAGATAATAGAAGTATCTCATTCAAGGAGCCAGGGGGAGTCAAGCTTTTAACGAATCATCATGTAAAACCAACCAAAACCAGCCCTACAACTTCTCAAGCAACTTTGCACCGACTAAACCAAAAACCAATCCATGATTTAACTGTTCAACACAAGTTAATGTGTAATGTGTATGAAAGTTTGGATCGAGACTAAGGAATACATGGGGTATTTATAGTTGAGCCCCAAGAAAGAAATTACTTGTTATGACTCATTAGGTTAAAATCGTAAAACTAGGGTGGAAACACAAACAAACATTAGTCATAGTTTGAGTCATGTCTCTAAAATATTAGTCATAGAAATGTTTTGATTCAATGATACATTTGAGAATATTCCAAATCTCCACCCAATATTCAAACTGCCCTATTCCTACATCAACAATAAAAATTTAGCTAGTAATTATTATTTTGCAGCATACGAGAAGTGGTATGAGCTAGATTTCCTACACTGGTATCTCATAGTAATGGATCAAGTAACATTGACAGAAAATACTCATATAGCGTTTCAATAGTATAATTAAAAGTCGATTCTCAGAAACTCGACACTGTCAAAAGGAGAAACCGTATGAACTCACAAATAGTCCGGTACTCTTGTTTATTTTTCCGAGGAAATTTTAGAAGAAAGGAAATTACTATTCTAACAAAAGGCAAAGGAAAGTGGGAGAATACCAATTACAAACATATTATAAATATGGTTTAATTTCCATATATCTGCAGACTTCTAACCAATTTCACCACCTCACTCCTAATACTACGCTCATAACTTCATTATTTTCTTGCTTATCGCTGAGCCTATTTTAGCCAGTCCGAACAGAAAAACAAAACTAGACACAAAAATGTATTCATTAACCCCAGGATTCATGCCAATAACCGTGCAAACCAAACGAGCCAACTCTCGAATTGATCAACAGACAGTGAATGGCGTCATTGAAATACTTCAAACCCCAGACCAACAAACCCTCGTTGCTGAAACTCACTCCAATTCCAAAAACCAAGACAGTCAAATTCAAGCATATGCTAAACTTGCTGGTTGTGATTGGACTTACTACATTCAACGACTTAGTATAACCATTGGACGATCCCAGGAAGTTAATAACAAGGACAATGTAGATATTGATTTATATCCCATCATGGCTGTTTCTCGACATCATGCCATTATAAATTATAATCTACATACTCGATGTTGGGAATTGAAAGTTGTGGGTAAAAATGGAGTGAGAATTGATGGATATAGGAATATAACCAATATCGTGAAATTACGATCTGGGTGTGTGATTGAAATCATGGGATTGGAAATGATGTTTATTGAAGCTAATTCAGTCATTGCTGTCCTGCCGAAATTCACCAACTTACTTGAATCATTTAATAAAACGCAATATTTGTTGGAAAATAGCAGTGCACCTCCTTATTCAGTCACAACTATGATTGCTCAAGCCATGTTGGCCAATCATGATTTCCTGTCATTTAATGAGATTTATACTTGGATAATACGAGAGTATCCGTATTATAAACACACGAGGACAACAATCTCATTACAAAAATCAATCACTCACACACTAAATGTAAATAAAGCGTTTGAACCAGTTTATGCAAATAATAATCCTACAAATTCACCACCTATAAAATGGAGAATTAATGAAAAATTCAAACATGAATTATTACTGTATATGCTGTTGGAATATCAATTTACTAAATTCCCCACAATTGCAAACATTCAAGATGTTTCTCTAAGAGTTAGTCTACATAAACGAACATAATCAAACAAACGTTGTTATTATTATTAGTACTATTCTTTTATAAACACGATTAAGCATCATAGTTTGAAGCGGAAACATTACCACCTCTACCAGTCCAATTAATGTGGATCCATTCACCCTTCTTTAATAATTCATTTTCTTCACCAGGTAAGACTTGGAAAGTATGAGCACCAAAGTAATCTCTTTGAGCTTGTAACAAGTTTGCTGGTAATCTAGCAGATCTTAAACCATCATAAAAGGCTAAAGCAGTAGAGAAAGCTGGAGCAGGAACACCAAATTCAACAGCCTTGGCAATTGAAGATCTCCAACCTGATTGAGCCTTGGTAATAGCCTTGTTAAAGAATGGATGGAATAATAAATTTTCTAAATCTGGGTTTTCTCTATAAGCAGCAGTGATTTCACCAAGGAAAACAGATCTAATGATACAACCACCTCTCCACATTAAAGCAATACCAGCATTGTTCAATTTCCAACCATATTCCTTGGCAGCTTCATTCATCAACATGAAACCTTGAGCATAAGAAATAATCTTGGAAGCATATAAAGCTTGTTCTAAATCATCAACAAACTTCTTTCTGTCAGTGATTGGAGATTCACCTTCAACAGTTGGACCAACTAAAACCTTGGATGCGGCAACACGTTCATTCTTTAAAGCAGAAAGACATCTAGAGAAAACAGCTTCACCAATTAAAGTAACTGGCATACCTAAATCCAAAGCATTAACAGCAGTCCATTTACCAGTACCCTTTTGACCAGCAGTATCTAAAATCTTTTCAACTAATGGTTTACCATCAGTTGGATCATTGTAATACAAAATATCCTTGGTGATTTCAATCAAGAAAGAATCCAAAACACCTTTATTCCATTGAGTGAAAACATCAGCAATTTCCTTATCGGTGAATTTACCAACACGCTTCATAAGGTCATAAGCTTCACAAATCAATTGCATATCACCATATTCAATACCATTGTGGACCATCTTGACGTAATGACCAGCACCGGCGTCACCAACCCAGTCACAACATGGTTCACCATCGGACTTGGCAGCGATATCTTGAAAGATATCCTTAATGTGGGGCCAAGCATCTGGATGACCACCTGGCATTAAAGATGGACCAGTTCTAGCACCTTCTTCACCACCAGAAACACCAGAACCAACAAACTTGATACCCTTGGTTTTCAATTCTTCAAATCTTCTGTTGGAATCTGGGAAATGAGAGTTACCACCATCAATAATGATATCACCTTCTTCCAAGTATGGTAATAATTGATCAATAAAATCATCAACTGGTTTACCAGCCTTAACTAAAAGCATAACTCTTCTTGGTCTCTTCAAGTTGTCAACCAATTCCTTAATGGAATGAGCACCAATGATGGATTTACCCTTGGCTTCATTAGCTAAAAAGGCATCAACCTTGGCAGTGGTTCTGTTGTAAGCAACAACAGTGTAACCGTGGTCAGCAGCATTAAGAATCAAGTTTTGACCCATAACAGCCAAACCGATTAAACCTAAATCACCCCTAGGTATGGTGTTAGTATTTGAAATATGTTTAGATATAACTGATAGTCTAGAAATTGCCGACATTGGTTAGTGAATTCCATTTTTCCCATTTATTACCCCCACGAATAGTTTAAACTATTTATATTTTCCTATGATTTCACCGAAAAAAATATACCCGCGGTCCTTCGGGAGTTTTTTTTTGGCTCATGTCAATGTGTGCTATCTCCGTTCAAACTAGAAACTAGCAAACTGAAAAAATGACAAAGGGATTGAAAAATTCAAAAAACTAAAAGCTGAAGTTAAACAATGCAATTTCAATTCTAAAATTTTCCCTACATATTATTTTTCAGGTTATTCAAATCAATTGGAGCTGACTTTAAACTATAAATAGTATCCTTCAAAATATTCATTTCTTGGGAATTGGTGATAACTAGATCAATTGAGTGGAAATCTAGTCAATTGAGTGGGAAATGGAGGTGAGGGATGAACTTTGCAATTTACTTCGGGAGGCGACTCCGAAACACGTTCTTTGTCTTACAACTCTTGCTTAGACTATAATTTAGGAATTGAAGTAGATACATACTTTGGAGCAGACATTGTTTATATATATTTATAGATAATATTGATACAATTGATATCAAAGAAACAAAAGGAAAGGAAAAGGGTTCATCAAAATTTTTTATCCTTTGAGAGAAATTGTTGAATATTTATATAAACCTGCTTGAAAAAAAAAAAATTATGAATTTCGTTGGAAAAAAAAAACACCAACCCTTAAAGTATGACAAATTGTTAAAAATATACCAAGAGAGAGAGGGAGAGGCGAAAAAGGGTATATGTGTATTAGTATAATGCGTTATTAATTTACTAATGTGTGTTTTAGAGTAACAATATTATTTTATTCAACCTTCCCTGGGTTTCTCTCGAGTAAAATAAATTTTACTCTTTTATTACTAATGAGGGGATTTACATGCAGGAAACTATTTTTTTTTCTCAGATAACAATATCCCAACGCATAAACGGATGAATTGTTTAAAAATTAGCACTGCCTTGGGATAGCGCCAAGTCGTAAAAGAAACGGAGATAGAAACTTTATTCATACATTAGTAAAAACCAAGTAAACGATATCGGATAATGACGTGTCCTATTAAATTAGATTTTCAAATTTGAGAACGCTCGCCGAAAATCGGTGGTTGGATTTCCGGCGACAGGTCCCAATTTTTTTTTTTCACTTTGTGCTTTTTTACTCCTTGACCTTCAACACAATGTAAATTAATTCTAAACAAAACAACTTCATTGTTAGAGTGGCAAAATTCATATTACATAAGGTGGGCTTTCTATAACGTTCTGTTCATGTTGATTTGGGAATTGTTCCCGATTGGACTAAAATAATCGTTTTCGTTGTAATTAAGTTGGCTCAATTACGTTTGGTTCCTTTGATCCTTTGATTTAGGTGAAATCTTTTTCGCGTTGTTCCCCTCCCCCGACGGAATTGCCTAAAATGATAAGCATGAAAATTCAATTCAACGTAAACTTAAACTATAGTTACGTAATTGAACTAATACCTGTTCCTCTTGGTACACATTCTGACTTATACACGTGTCCCCCACTCTATCCCCCACGAACCCCCCAAAACTTCTCGTCCCCCACTCTTATTCCCCCAAACTTATATTCAACCCTTTGGGGGACTACTGTAGGAAGTAGTGCATTATTTAGCATTGATGAATCTCTGACTATTAGAAGAGATGCAGAAAGCTTGAGGCATTATCTACCATTACTCCTATTTGCAATCATGGTTTATATCGAGGATACTTAGCTGGTTGTTATAATGTGTAGATTAATTAGATTCTGAACTGTATCAACAGGAATGAAAACAGAGAACACTATTTCTAGCATAGGTATGAGTTTTTCAGTAAGAAATCACGAGAAACACCAACCTACTATATAATCAAAACCACTCTCGTCAGAAACTGTGGATCTGACAAAAAGCCAAGAAGTTTATTTTAGAAAATAAGGGGATTACATCATTCTCCACATTTTGACGTATAGTACTTGGCAAGCACGCCGAACTTTCCTTACAAACCACAACAACATTACCTACTCATTTGCATCACCATGATATAACCTAGCTGCAATGGGTTCCACGTTTCGTAGTTTACAATATGTGTATTGATCTGCGGCTCATTCCCATTTCAGTTAATCAAAAGAAAGAAAAAAAAAAATAGCAACCAACACAAAAACGTTGTTTGGCATTATTTTTAAATTTTTCACTT
This sequence comes from Spathaspora sp. JA1, assembly GCA_003676035.1. Taxonomy (NCBI): domain Eukaryota; kingdom Fungi; phylum Ascomycota; class Pichiomycetes; order Serinales; family Debaryomycetaceae; genus Spathaspora; species Spathaspora sp. JA1. The sequence goes on along the minus strand of NSGQ01000008.1, from coordinate 188,555 downwards.
CCGAAAGTCACGTGCAATTGTGATATAAAAATTTTCGTTGTTAAGGTTTCTTTTTATTTTGCATCATTTTATAAATTGACTAGGATTTGGAAAATTATTGTTTATCTCTCTTTCTCCAACTAACTATGCCTATTCCTATTCCACACGGTGGTCAACTTAACGACCTTATTATTCGTGATGCCAGCATCAAACAGAACTTGATACAAGAAGCTACCAAATTACCATCAATCACATTGACTGCAAGACAATTATGTGATTTAGAATTGATTCTTAATGGTGGGTTTTCTCCATTATCTGGATTCCTTAATGAAGACGATTATCTTAGTGTTGTTGAAGATATGCGTTTGTCTAGTGTTACAGGTGATAATGGTAAGGGTCTTCTTTGGCCTATTCCTATTACTTTGGATGTTGGTGAGTCAACTGCTGCTAGTTATACTATTGGGTCTAGAATTGTATTGAAGGATTTACGTGATGAAACTCCATTAGCTATTTTAACCGTTGAATCGATTTATAAACCAAACAAGAGTGTTGAAGCTGAAAAAGTGTTCCGTGGTGATCCTGAACATCCAGCTGTTAAATACTTGCAGGAAATTGCTGGTGATTTCTATATTGGTGGTAGTTTACAAGGGGTCAATTATCCCAGACATTACGATTATGTTGAATCAAGAAAGACTCCTAGTGAATTGCGAGCCGAGTTTGAACAATTAGGATGGAATGAACAAAATATTGTTGCTTTCCAAACTAGAAACCCCATGCATCGTGCCCATAGAGAATTAACTATTCGTGCTGCCAAGGATATTGGAGACTCGGCTCATATTTTAATCCACCCTGTTGTCGGGTTAACTAAACCAGGTGATATTGATCATCATACTAGAGTTAAAGTATATCGGGAAATCTTGAAGAAATTCCCACCTGGAGTCGCCACCATGTCGTTGTTACCATTAGCCATGAGAATGGGAGGTGATAGAGAAGCATTGTGGCATGCGTTGATTAGAACCAACTACGGGGTTGATCATTTCATTGTTGGTAGAGATCATGCTGGTCCAGGTAAGAATTCCGCCGGAGTTGACTTTTATGGACCATATGATGCCCAAGAATTATTGGCTAATTATGAAAGCGAATTAAATATTAAGATTGTTCCATTTAGAATGGTTACTTATTTACCTGATGAAGATAGATATGCTCCAATTGATACAATTGATACCACCAAGGTTAAAACGGCAAATATTTCCGGTACGGAATTAAGAAATAGATTACGTACCGGAGAAGAAATCCCTAGTTGGTTCTCATACCCTGATGTAGTTAAGATCTTGAGACAAACTAATCCACCAAGATCAAGACAAGGGTTTGCTATTGTCATTGATAATTCTCAAAAATTAGGAGAATATTTGACTCATGCTTTACAAGCTACTTTGAATCAATTTTCAGGAGATAGAAGAATTACCACGGTAAGTGATTCTCAAATCAATGATGTTAATATTATTGGTGAGTTGGTTAAAGCCGGTAGTGGAGTCATCATACCTACTTCTAACGCCAAGGCCGTTGTTGATGTTGTTGGTAATGGGAATGCGGTGGTTGTCAACTATGGTAATGGCGATGTTAAACAAGGTGAGTTTAACTTGGGACAACAAGATTTGGTGGTTGTTATTGATGAAATTGTTAGTTATTTGAAACAACAAGGATTTTATTAGGTGTAAAAAATTTATATAAAGTTGTATTTAGAGTTTTAGTTAAACTGTATTTATTGAGACAGTACGAGTAAATGTAGAATCTCTGGGTTAACACAGATCTGTATAGTGAAACATAGTTTGCAACCAAGAGCAAGAGCATATAACTGAAGAGAATACTTCTAGTTTAAGGAGCAAACACATGATTAAACGAGCTATCGGACAAAGATATAGAATCGTCATGCCTTAAAGACTTATAATCGGAGTTCTTCTATAAATACCCAAGGAATGTCTGGGGCTGGCTGTGGCAGTATATCTCCCGCCCAGAAAAACTTTGCATTATTTTCTAGATTTTCAGGCCAAGTTTTTTTCGCAGCCAGTTTTGCCAGTTTAAACTGAACAGTTCAAACTACAATATACAAACTAGTACGAACTTACTTTACATATAATATATAATACAATACTGTTTAAATAAATAAAATACTCACTCACTTAAATAAATAGCTCTAAATTTTAAAGCTTCAGCAAATCCCATTGAAATTGGCCATACCGGAGCATCAGCCAAGATTCTAATCCCCAAATTAATAACTTTAATTGAAAGTTGACATTTTAAAATCACATCACGAATAAGTTGATTCAATTCATGGACCTTTTCCGTGTTTTCTTCAATGTTTATCCCCTGAGATAATGCATCATCACACCGTTCCCTTTCTTGACTCAATTCCATAATTTTCCCCAAAATACTTTCATCAATATTAATTTCCTTGACTTGATTAGTGAGTAGTTCCGAATATGAACTTTTTAAACTTGGACTTAGAACTTTATCTACTTTGGTTAAGATTTCATGACATTTAAACCAATGAATTAATTCCATATTGGAAATGTCACGATGTTGACAATTCTTCTCAAGGTAATCTAAATATGTAGTTAGCACCATTATGCTTATGAAAATCCCCACACAGAATAATACCGGTGTACGTAATGAAGTTTGTCGAACATCATAATTTATCGTTTCTATATTATACACCCATAATTGAATTAAATCTCGAGAATACCCTAGCGTAGTAGTGAGTACTCCGTAGTTTGACTCTTGATAATGCAACTTATCCCAAGCTTTATTCATTTCCGCCCAATCTTTATGTAAAATCGGAGAAAGGGCATCCGTCAATGAATACAATTCAATCTTGATTTTAATCATAAGTAATACCGGCACCACTAATTTAAGTTCATGTTGGGCATTTAAAAGGTTTCTATTATACGTGGTTATATTCAAAGACGTTGTCCCTTGGTTCTTATAATATTTAAGTTCCCAATTCGATACAAGTTTAACAAGCATTGGTTTATATTTAGTTTGCCATTGAATAAAACTAAATGGTTTAGGTAAGAAAGTTTCCAATTGTTCATTAATGTAAAATAACAATGAAAGTAGGTTATTATAGGATAATTTTTCATCTTGAGATATACTTGCTTCATTTATACAACTTATAAGTTTATCCATAGTTAATCCATTACTCAATTCAATTAAATTCAATCCAGACTTTTTCCGTTCATTAAACCAATCCATAGAAGTTTCACACCACCATAATTTCTCATTCCCACAATAATTCCCACTTTTCAACAATTTAGACGTCAAGTAAATCGGTACGCCAATTAAACTACTTCTAAATGTTTGCAACATGTAAAACACGTGTAATGTACGAATTCTAGATTGGGCCATAATGAAATAATCAAAATTGTTTTGGATAAGTTGAGTCTTGTCCTGAGTAGCTTCTGGTGGTGGAATCAACAATTGTTCCAAGGGTTCATTGAAATTAGTTGATTTAATTAATCCAATCATAGACTTGATTTGTCTTGAAGTTATATCAATCATATTCAGTTCATTTAAAAACAACGATATGAAAATATGCAATACAAGACATTGATGAGCCATAAGTGGTACTTTTTTAAAATGTAAATTATTCAAAGTAATTTCTCGTTCAAAAAACAGTTGAATATGAAATTTGGATAAGTTGAAAAGAATTAACGTGTCATTATCATTATACGCATACAAGGCACCAATTGCTGCAATACTCAACAACAAGGGGATATTTTCACTATTGTTAACCATGGGGTTCTTCAACGAGGGTAAATGTATAAATGGATAATACTTGTTAAATCCATATTCATACAATTGCATATAATGATTCAAATCAGAAACACTAGGGAATTTATCAACATCTATAGATCCACCACTATATCCACTAATCATCCGTTTCCTCAATTCAAAAGTAATGAAATTGGCTTGATTTAAAAAGAATGTTGACGATAAATTGACGGAATACTCGACATTATTGTTATTACCATCTTGCTTTGGTGCCGGGGCATGATCATTGTCGGTCTTCATCAATTGATGCATTAATTCATGTTGTCGTTTAGTAAACATTGAACTTACGGCATTTGCCTTGGGGATATTTGAATCAACCAAACTTGTAGAACCAAAAACACCTTGTAAATCATCTAAACTACCAGGAATACTACTAAACGGTATATCTTCTTCATATGGCGTAGTAATCAACTGTTTCACCCAATCATTATCGTTATTACTTACAGTTATAGGCATACCATTATTAGCCTTTTGTTTCTTAAACTTTTGTTTGGCTTTACCTTGAGCTTCTTCTTCTAAAATCTCCTTCTTGGCATCTTTCCAATCCAACGGCATAGAACTTGCCGGGTTATTTTCATCAAACATATGTTGAATCATATTTATATCATTTGGAGGATGGATATTGAATTCATATGGAGTTAGACCAATACCACCAGGTAAACTCTGTGATTGGTCAATATGAGTAGATGCCAAATGATTTGGTTTGTCCTTAGCACCACTCAGTTTCAGTAAATTCCAATCCAACAAGCCAAAATTATGTAAATCTAAAATCTTGTGATAATCTTCACCATGTTCGTCGTCCTGGGGGTGTAATTGCGGTGTAGCAAATTCAACTTGTAACGGTGCCGAATCATTCAAGTTTATTTGATGTTGTTGGATATTGAATTCTTCTCGTTGGTTGGTATATGATGTCCCGGAAGTGGCTGAAAACAGGACATGTCGATATCCATGGTTATTATGGCTATTGTTGATCATATGACTTGGTAATGGTGTTGTCTTAGCTGATGGTCTATCTGAATTGGGTGACGGTTGTTGACTCGACAGTTTCTGCTTTTGCTGTTGCTTCGGTCCAAATGAGACACTATTTCTATGATGACTACTATGTAAAGTAATATTCACTTTAGCATGGGGTGAATCTTGACTAGATATCGTTGGAATTGGTGAAGTAATTGAATTCCCACCTGGTGGAACCGACCCTGACACCGCCGAAGCCGATATTGATGCAGGTGGCAGAAGTGAACCCGAGGGGGTAGCACTTGCTGGTGGTGAATGGTCAAATAAATTTGTATTGAATTGAGGAACCGCAACCAGTCTATCGGAAGGCAACGGAGCATTTGCACTGGTATTATTAGGCAACACAATTATATGTTCATTATCATCTTTGGCACTAGTTACACTTGAATGTCGTCTATTATTACTATTCATCATCATAATATTTGGTAAATTTGAATGCAACTTTTGTTGATGTCTCAACACCAAATCTCTTCTAGCAAAACATCGACCACAGGCACCACATTGGAATGGTTTTTCATTAGTATGTGACCGTTCATGTCGTTTCAAATGTTCCAACCGGGCAAAGGCTCGAGTACATAAATTGCAAATATGGGGTCGGGGTTTATCGGTTTTAATCTGTTGAGATTTCTTGGGAATTGGCTGGGTGGGCGTCACTGCTGTATCAAGAGTTGATGTGGATGAAATTGAAGATTTCTGAGAAACCGATGCTTGCATGGTTAAACTATTACCAATTCAAAAGGAGGTTTGTTAGAAAAAGAGTCGTAGCAATATAAGTTTGAAAAAAAGAATCAACTTTCTCCAGACAGAGAAAAGGAAAAATGAATGGTGATTTTTTTTTTTAAATGAATGTTATGCAAGGTTTAATATTAAAAGAAAAGAGAGAAAAAAAAAATGTCGGGGAAAGTTTTAAACTTTGTACATTTTTTTTTTTAAAAGGACATAGAAAAAACAATAAGGTTAATTTCTCACTCCCAAGCGCAAAAAAAATGCCCTTTAATTTTTGTGTATGACAATGTTATTTTTCGGAGGTTTGTAGGCTCCGATCGCCATTCTCCGAAGTTACATGCAGGGAATTGGTTTTCTCCATACTAGAGGGAAATACCAAGAGTGAAAGCTACTTCCTTGGAGATTTTACGTTGAAGTCGCCTCTAGGTAAGTCTGCGTTTGGAATTAGTTTGAATTAGTGTGATATATCCCATTGATTCACTCGGTTGATTCGGTAATATTTCTATCGAGTGACAAAAAAAAATTCATCATCCGTAAAATTCCCCCAGATTTTCTGATTGATCGAAAAAAAGAACAAAAAAAATGAAAAAAAAATGTCTGGCAGAATTAAATAATAATACATGTTATTTTTGATTATTAATTTTGACATAATTATTATTTTTATTACTAACACGTACATCAGTGACTGTTTCGATATTTCCATTCTATCACAACCCACTGGTCGATTTAAAAACCGCCCAAATCTAAAAGACAATACCATTCACAGGATTTAACTATATCAACTCCGAATGAAAAACTTTTTTTTTTTTTATGACAAAAAGAAAAAAACCCAACAAAAGCAAGGTGGGGAGCAAAAGTTACACATTTCCCATTCAGACAAAAAATATATAACAATAAATACATAAATTAGTTTTTGTGATTTTTATTGCCCCAAAAATTAAAAATAAAAAAGTAAAATCATTGTTCAATTACAAGGGCGCTCGGGATAAATAAAATCCGGGGAAACAAAACAGATAATATTGTGTGTGTAGCTATTCCTCGGATATTCCCCCTAATAAATTAATTTCTCCAAACCTTGAAAAAAAAATTGGCAAAAAAAAAAAAAAGAAAAGCAAAAGGGTCCCCCTGAACCTGAATGTTGCAAGAACTGTTGGAATGCTAATTTGATCTACTGTATTCTGTAAAGTATGGTAAATTAAGAAAAATTTCCGTGTTTTTCATTACTAAGTTTGGATGTGTGAATGAACTTTACCCTTTTATGCGTAGTTAAATTACAGGCATAGGTAATATTTAATTTACATTGCATGTAGCAATCCCTTTGTGATTTGAAATGACTATGTTCGATCTAAGTAGCTCGTAATTGATTAACTCGCTTGATTCATTTGTTTTCCCATTGTTCGACTACATGCACCTTGATTCTCAACAAGTTTTTAATCTCAATATTTACATATGAGTGTACTTTTGTGCCGCATCGAAATTCGTCAATACCAAGACATAATCACAAAATCATAATCTATATCCTAATCTATCCCCAAATTTAAAAAATATATCCACACATCTAATATCGTACACTATCTCCTTTGTAAATCCGTTAAAACTGTCATATTTCCACGGTTTATTTTTTACCAGCTAAGCGGTTAAAACGTTATGATTGGTGTTAGATAATAGAATTCTGTAGTAAAGTAATACATTTACACAGTACATCTACAGTAGACTACAAACGATATTCCCATCTAAAATTACGAGAGGGTTGTTAAGTTGGCCGAGAAAGAAATATGGTCATATTCCCAAGTCAACACCCCGCCAGTTGAGTTGATTAATAATATGAGGAATATCCGAGTTATTTACTTCAATACTATGTGGTTTAACCTAGATACAGCGTTGGGATTAAGTGATATCCAAATATAATATGATTGTTGTTCAATTCAAGGAAGTTCAGTACTGTTCAGGTACACTAGATCGAACCACGTTTAATCAAATACCCCTAAAACTATCCTCATTATTAGCTAATTTCTACAACTCCACCCATTAGACTATATGTAATCATCTGTAGGTCATCGAAAAACCCCAACTTTTCCCCACTCTAGTCATCTGCATAATCTTGCATGTTTTTTTTTTAATAATCCGCCCCGACTTGCCAAGACTCCGATCAAATCGTAAAAAAGAGTCCCTTTTATTTGTCTGATGTGTAACTTTTCGTCAATCTCTTATATTCTGGAATATGGGCTTACCTTTTTTTTTTAAACGGCATGTTCCAAAAATGGCATTACCCGCGATTAGAAATTTAGTGATAAGGGAAACTGATTTAATTGGGTGTACTAGTGTCTGTTGCAATTAAAGTTTCGGTAAGTTGATAGAAATGACGAATACGATAATAGTTGTCGGGTTTTTTGGCAGTTCAAACATAAATACGAAAATACGGTGTGTGAAACGTGGTCGGTACTGAGATTGTAATTTTACGTTTATAGTTTTCAAAGGACAGATTTTAGTATATAAAGAGGTTTTCTTCGAGGGATTCTATTAAATCTAATTCAAGGTCAAGGGTCATACGCCACAGTAATATATAAGAAAAATTGTTTAAGGAACCCATTCAAAAAGTAATGGGTTTTGGACTCTAGTTTCTTGGTAAGATGTTGACTGAAGTCCAAGAAATCAGTTCAGGGATGATACATGATACACCTAAGGTCGTCGTACTACACATCAATAATATCATTTAGCCTATAACTTTACATTGTTAAGACAATATCATTGAAATGCAAGGAATAAATAACTCAATGGCATTCTCCACAGTTTTCCCATATCTTGTAAAATGGCAAACATGCAATGGAAAGTTCCATTGCAGAAACACGATTGCGACCTCGCTTGTAACGGTGTGGTGTTGTGGCTCTTATCAGATCAAGTATGGTCTGATTGTACTAAATTTCATCGAAATAGCAATGTATCATTAGATTGCTACGCTTCCACAGATTTAAATTCATTGATTAGCTTACAAATTCATTACATAAAGTTAGAAATAAGCAGAAACAAAACTCTGCACATTTTTACCTTCCAGATCAGTGACAGATTACTCCCCCCGCATTAGCGTGCTCGTCTACATTGTGACTCACCGAGACTCTAATTTTATAATTATATAACCCAACAACAGCAGAAAAAACTGTGGGTCCTTCTAAAACTGTGGATCTAAAAAAATTTTAGTTATTGGCCAAGATAAAAGTCAAGCCACATATTAAAATTATAAGACGATTGCTTTTCAAATGAAATTCACCCAAGAAAAAAAAATAACGGACTTCTCCTGTACCGCTGCTACGGAAATGCAAGTATACCTTCGAAAATAGTATAACCTGATTCGGCTAATCATTCCTACTCTTGTTACCTGTGTTTCTCGAATACAAAGAATTAACTTTTTTAGGCCTGCCCCGGGGCGGCCTGTATCACGTGCAAACTGCGACTTTGCCACAAATTTTTACGAATTTGATATTTCCTTGTTACTAAACAATAGAGGTCAACTTCCACAGTTTTAAATTGACCTTAAAATAATTAGACTTTCAAGCACATGTGAAATTAATAGAGCATCTTAACTGGTTAATTTCAGGGTTTTTGCCACTAGTCACGTGTGCGCATGCAACTATTCTTAATTTTCATTGTTTGCCCAGCCGTTTTATTATCTACAAAAATTTTTTTTGCAGCACCATCAAATTACAAGAGAATATAAAAGCGATGCCTAATCCCTGACAAATGTTTGTTTTGACTTGGGTGATTCAATAACTAACTAGCCATGTCTACAGATACATCAACGGTTTATTTATTAAGTCAAGCTTCAGGGTATGGTATCTTGGTCGGGGTAGGTGCCTTGTTTGCCGGTGGGATGATTTTAACCACCAAATTACTTCAAAGGTATATGAATGAAAATGCAAACAACACTGAAACCTTTTCGGTTGCTGATAGAAGTGTTGGTACTTTCCTTTCCGCCTCGGCTGTTTATTCTTCATGGTCTTGGGCTACTGAATTCTTGTGGGTTTCCACTATGGTTTATAGTTATGGTATTCAAGCTAGTTATTATTATGGTGCTGGTTTAGCGGTCCAAATTGCAGTCATGTCATGTATTGGTATCCATGCCAAGAAGAAGGTCCCCAAGGCCCATACCTCTTTGGAAATTGTTGAATTAAGATATGGGAAAATAAATCATTTAGTTTATTTATTCCTTGCCTTGGCTAATAATTTATTATCTTGTTCTTCTATGATTTTAGGTGCCAGTGGTGCTATTTCAATCATTGCTGGTAATTTACATATTGTTGCCTCAACTATGTTGATTCCATTTGGGGTTTTATTATATACAATTGTTGGTGGATTAAAGGCAACGTTCTTGACTGATTTCGTTCATACTTTAGTTCTTTTAACAATTTTATGTTATTTAAACACGGCTGTTTTGTCATCGGAACAAATTGGTGGATTAGATGGATTATATGATTTATTGACTAATTTCGATAATGCCGGTACAAGATTAATTGAAGGTAATTATAATGGATCAATCATGACTGGTAAATCTCAAGGTGCTTTATTCTTTGGATTAATTTTAACTTGTGGTAATTTCGGTCTTACTGTTTTAGATTCTTCATTCTGGCAAAAGACATTTTCAGCCAGTCCAAGATCAATGGTTCCTGCTTATTTATTAGCTGCATTTTTGATTTTCTCCAATGTTTGGCCATTGGGTACAATTATCGGTGGTGCTTCAATTGTTTTGGAAAACACTGAATCATTCCCAACTTATCCTCGTGCTTTAACTCAATTTGAAATTGAATCTGGGTTTGTTTTACCATATGTTTTAAAAGCCGTCGTCGGAAATGGAGGTGTTGGTGCCTTGTTATTAATCATCTATCTTGCAGTCACATCCACAGTTTCCGCTCAAATGGTTTCAGTTTCTTCAATTCTTTCATTTGATATTTACAAGAAATATATTAACCCCGCCGCTCAAAACAAATCCATGATTAAAGTGTCTCATTATGGTTGTGTCATCTTTGGTATTGGTTGTGCTGGATTCAGTGTCATGTTACATTATGTTGGTGTTAATATGACGTGGTATGGATACTTCTACCCCATGATTATTTGTCCTGGTGTTATCCCCTTGATTTTCACCATTACTTGGGATCGTCAAACTGCATTTGCCGCAGTTGTATCTCCAATTGCTGGATTGATTTTCGGTATTACCGTTTGGTTAACTACTGCCAAACATTATTATGGTGAAGTGACAATTATTTCCACTGGTGGACAATTACCTGCACTTTTCGGATCCTTGACTGCATTGTTATTACCTGGTGTTGTATCCATCATTCTTTCACTCACAATCAAACCACATAAATTCGATTGGACAGTATTACAAAATGCCGATTTATTAATCAAACAAGATTCAGACACTTCTGAAACCTCTTCAGTTGTCGAAGTATCTCCTGAAAAGAGTGACAACAAATCCGACGATGTCAATGTTGTAGAACAAGAACAAGAACAACAACAAATTGGTCCACGTCCATTAACAGCCAAGGAATCAACTTTCTATACCAGACTCGCTACTGGATCAGCCATATTCATATTGTTGATAACATGGGTGGTTTGGCCAATGCCATTATATCGTGAATGGATCTTCAGTAGAAGTTATTTCAAGGGTTATGTTACCGTGGGTTTGATTTGGTTATATACTACCTTGTTGGTGATTGGTATTGGTCCATTGATTACTGGAAGACATTCAATGGCTAGAGTTGTCAGAGGAGTTTACAATGATTTCGTAAAGAGGAAGTAGGATGTATATATCTGTATAATAATATAATTGGGAAATTTTTAATACCTTCCGTAGAAGCAGTAGTTGCCTTGTAAGTAAACTATGTAAAGTTAGTTGTCGCTCTGACTAAGCAGGCAACGCGAAAATCTTAAATTCAGGCCCGAGAAAAAAAACCTTTAGTCAATAACTCTTCTCTATAAAATGCTTAGACAATTGGTAAGAACAATGTCATCTAGTGCCAAATTGATCCATTCTGAAACACCAGGACCTATTGAACTTCTGATATTAACTAAAATCCAACAACTGTTCCTGCCAACATATTTGAAAATCGTTAATGATTCTCATAAACATGCTCATCATGCCGGTATAAGAGGTGCCACCAACACCACCGAGTCCCATTTTAATATTGAAATTGTAAGTTCAATATTTGAAGGTAAGGGTTTACCATCTAGACATAGATTAGTATATAGTTTATTAGACGACGAAATTAAACACAAGGGTGTACATGCTTTACAACTTAAAACTAAAACTGAACTGGAAATTAATAAGACTATATAAAAGTAATAATATATATGAAAAAAGGTTTAACTACTGTTAACCATCACTGTTTGTGGTTGTTCGTGATATTCTTCCTCTTCCTCTTGTTGTTGTAAACTTTGGGTTTCTTGAACTGAAGCATTCTTGGCTACAAGTTCAACTATTCGTCTAATAACTGGTAAGTTTAACCAAGCAGGCACATAAGCTTCGACTCGGGAAAATGGTCTTAAATCAATAGTTCTGAATGCATCATTGAAATGTCCATCTGTGTTTACCATTTCAAACAATTCATCGGAATTACCATTGGATTCACGGACTTTATCAGCAACAAATTGTAATACATTTGGTGCAATTGGTGTTTCATAATCAGCCACAAGATATTGACTAATTAATTTTTGAATTTGAATTGGTTTTAAAGTATAACAAATTTCATAAATTATACCAATATCTTCCGGAGTGTTTTTTCTCAATTGTAACAACTTGGCAGCTTGTAATAAATGTGAAAGATATACTGAACCTTCTTGAATTTCATGAGATTTACACCATTCTTCTAATCTAGTTACATTATAATTCAATTGTAATCCTCGTTTCCAAGACAAGAAATTTCTTCTCATTATTAAATCATTAAAACATAACCCATCAAGGAATTTCAACAATTCAATTATAACTTCATTTATAACTTCATGTTCAATGAAATATGACTTCATGGCCCAATAAACCAGATTGAAAAGACTTAAAATATCATCCATTTTATATTGAGTACCGGAAGAGAAAACTTTTGATAAAAATGGTGAATTTTCAGGAGCCATAAACCCAGGTAAACTTTGTGATAATACAACAGCAGAAATTGCCTTTTTCTCTAATTCCTTTTCCATCTTCTTCATCCACATATTATAAATATTATAAGAAAGAGATTCAAAATCTTCTTTAACAACAGCAACTAATTTCAAATATTCTTCAAATTCTTCTTCACTCATTTCATGGGATAATGTATCATTATCAATAATGGTTTGTTGAGCATATGAAACAAATGAATACAATTCATGAGTGTTGGACAACCAGAAAGCTCCATTAGGTATAACATCATCATCTTTCAATAACGAAACAATATGTTGAATTGACAGCAAAACTTCACCAAGGAATTCTTCACTTTCTTTAGTTAATCCTAATCTCCACATATCTGACAATATGATAATAATAATTCTGGAGGGGAACAAAACTTCTTTACGAGTTAAATCAGCAGCAATACTAGCATCAGGAATCTTTAATCCCTTTAATAATCCATCAACAATTTCCCGATGTAAATGACGTGAATCTCTCAATAATTTAAACAACTCATCATTAATATCATCAATATCAGCATAATCATCATTGGAAACGGCAATGACAGATACCGGTCTATTAACATTATCAAGATTATTAGTATTGTTGTTACTCCAGGCACTGGCACTACTATATCTCTTATTACTAGTTCTAGTTTTGGGATTATGAATAGTGGAACCATTTCTAGATTTGTTACTTTGTTGCAGCAATTGTTGTTGTTGTAATTGAGCCAATTCAGATTTCAATTGTTCAATATGAGTCTTGAGATCAACTTCAATAGTATCACGTTTAATTAAATCATCCTTGGCTTGATTCAATTCTTCAATTGTACGATGAACTTCTTGTCTTAAATCAGCTTGTTCTTGAGATAATTGTTTAATCTTGGTTTCAGCTGAAGTATATTCAGAATTAATGTTGGCCAATTCTTGTTTCAAATTTGCAACTTCTTGTAAATGTTCTTCATTCAAAGAATCAACTTGTTGATGATATTCCAATTCTCTAATCTTGAGAGATTCTTGTGCTTCATCATGTTGAATCATTAATAATTTCAATTGTTCAATCTCACCCAATAATTTCTTATTTTCTTGAATCTTACTAGTTAATGATTGTGTTAAATCAATAACCTTATTTTCCAATTGATAAGAAACTTCTTGTAATTTATGAACTGATTTAGCTTCGACTTTCAATTCCTTCAATTCACGAATAGCATATTGTCTTCTAATTGTAGATTGAACCACAATTGCCGCCTTCTTAAGCTTGTTATATTTAGAACGTTCTTGATAACCTCTCCAAGCATTTTGAATAGTAATTGTAGAAACTTCCGTACGCATAGAAAGATATCTTCTTCTTGCTTGTAATCCACGAATTGATTTTTGTAAAGTTACAACTGAATTCATAGTAGTGGCATATTGTCTTCTTGCCAAATAACTTCTAATCAAAGTTTGAATCTTGGTAGCGGCAAAGCATTGTCTTTCCTTTTCAACAAAATCTCTAACCAAATAACCTCTAACCAAAGATTGTAATCTGATATGAGATTGACGAATAGCAATATATTGTTGACGATAATATCTTCCTCTCATATGTTTTTGAATCATAACTGCTGATTGGTACAATTTATCTGATCTTAATTTTTCAAAATGTGCCAACATACCAGCTTTGAAGAAAATCTTGGAATTACCCAATTGATATTTTAATTTATCATCAATAAATTTATCCAAAATTTGATTACACAACTTGACAACTGATTCTTGACTAGTTTGTTGTCCATTCATAACTTTAATCCAATCTTGAGATGGTAATAAAATATGATATCTATCAGCAAATTCACTATAAGTCCATCTACTAGGATATCCAGCACATGAAATACGAATAGTTTCTAAAACACCACAAGCTCGTAATTGAGATAAAACCATAAGTGAATCAAATTCCCAAGCTCGTTTATGTTCATTTGGTTTAATGCATCGAATATAATGAACATTTGTTGAATGAATCGTCTTCATTAAATCAATCAATGAGTTTTTAAACATAGAACCTAAAGTAACTTTCTTGACTGCTGTCTTAGCTGGTCCTCTTGTTGAATCAGCTGAAGAACTGGCAGTAAGTGCAGTGGCAGCGGCATTATTCTTTTCCACAATTCTCAAGATATCTTGTAATAATGGGTTTGTGGTGTTTTTCATAACATCCAAATGTCCTTCACCAACTGTATCTCTATTCTTTTCAATAAAACCTTCACTATCATAAGAAACATCTAAAGCATAATGACTAACAATGAATTTAGTTTGACCAAATCTGGGTTTTTTAAACACTTTATTGGTAGGTTCTTTATTTAAATTATGATACATTTTTTCAATCCATGATTCATCATTACCAGCAGGTAAACGAGATTCTTCATCCAATAATGCCAATATCCCTAATTTATTCTCAATTAAATCAATACATGGTTGATTATCACTAAATTCAATAAATGACCATTCAATTTCTTCTTTAATATATTCTTCTTGTTCTAATTTAAACACATGTTGATTAAATTCTTGTTGTAATTTCTCATTAGCATAATTAATACAAAATTGTTCAAATGAATTTTTTTCAAAATGTTCAAATCCATAAATATCTAAAACCCCAATAAATGAATTGATTTTGGTGGCTACTTCATCAGGACATAAATCATTATTGACATAATCAACCAACCAATCAAACATCAGCGAATAAATATACTTGGTAAATGAATCCTTGGCTACTAAAGCTTGTTGATGACTTAAATTACTAATAATCTTTTCTGATCTAGTTGTAATTTGCTTTTTAACACACCATTTAGCAAATGAATTAGCATCAATACCTAACAAATCACAAGCTTTAACAAGATTTGGTTCGTCGGCTGACAAATAAGCATCATTTCTAGTGGCTGCAATTTCAATATTACCTATATGTAAAAGACCAGCTAAAATCTTGAAAATTTCAAATTGCTTACTTGAATCAATTCCAATTAATTGTAAAGCATCTTTAGTTATGGAAAATTCAGCCGCGTCATCAACACCATCAATTGTAGCTGAACCACCTTGATTAGTATATTTATAATCTTCAGGATTTGTCAAACTTAAACTTGCCTTTTCATCTTGTGACATACCAGCCAACATTTGATAGAAAATATGGTAATTTCTTTCTGATTGAGGTTGGAAAACCAATCTTGACCGTTCTAATAAATAAGTTCTAATTCTGGCCCCAATAATTGAAATTTCAGTATCAAATAAAATTTCCAAATATTTACCAAATCTTGAAGAATTATCATTTCTGGTGGTTTTAGCATTACCAAAAGCTTCCATAATTGGATTTGTTGCCAAAATTTGTTTTTCAACATCAGACATGTCTGCCTTATGATCAATTGTACTTCCTTGGAAATCTTCTTCTACAGTGGCAAAATATCTCATAATATATTTAGCAGAAACAGTCTTACCAGCACCTGATTCTCCACTAACCACAATAGTTTGATTTTCACCATCATCCTTCATACATCTAAATGCATCTTCAGCAATAGCGAAAAGATGAGGATCTAATTCACCTCGTCTTTTACCAGCATAAGCTTGTACTATATCATGAGAATACAACTGATCAACTCTTTGGAAAGGGTTAGTGGCAATTAAAACAATACCGGAATAAGTATAAATGTTTAATTGTGAATATCTTAATTTAATAGCTTGTAAAACCGCCGGTTCATTTAAATATGATAAACTTGTTAAATCTTCAGCAGCTTCCAAAATAGGAGGATTTCGTAAAGGAGGTAATTTTGGATTATCTTCTGCTAAATTGTCAGTCTCAATAGTAAATATTTGAGATTCATCTTCTTCCAACGTAAATTCTATAATATGTTTATTATTATTTTGGGTATTTGATTTAACCGTGGTACCGACCCAACCTAACTTTTCATCTGGGTACCAACAACGAGTACCCACATCATACAAGGAGACCATATTTGAAATTAAACAAAAATAAGGACTATTTCAAACCGGGAGGTACTTTAAGGTACTTTTATTTAAAAAAAAACTCGTGTGGTGGGTGGGAGAAACTGAATCAAGTTTTTTTTTTTCTGACGTTTTGGTTTTTGTGGTAACACAATAAAGTTGACGTGTTTGAATTTGTTTAACTAAGGGAAAGGTCGTGTGAATATTACAGATATTGACCGATAACCAACGTTAAAATGAAAGCACAATCTGAACTAAACCAAACAAGTAGACTGAAAAGGGGGTATTCGAAAGTGGCAATAAATATCACAAGGTAATCTCGGGAACAATCTAAACCAGATAGGTGTTTTGGATATTTACAGTTTTGGGTGATAGCAGCAGCAAAGCGTGGTAAGGAGGTAGTGATTGATATAGCCGGTGATCTTGTGTGTTCAGCTTTAGACCAAAAAGGGTGTAAATGCAATGTTTTGGTTGTAAAGTTGGTGATACAAGTTGTCAGGCCCTAAAAAAAACGACTACGAGGAAAAAAAAATTTGTTGATTCCAAAACAAAACACGCATTCTGGTAATCTGTAAAAATATTATTATTTCCTAATTTGGATACATTTTACAGGTTGTGTTCATGTGTCAAAAAGAAAAAAAAAAGTTAGGGATCTTTTAACTATGGGCAAAAGTTAAATGGCCCTGGTCTAGAACTAACATGTAACTTCTATGTAACAGAAAAATAAACGGAAACTGTTACAGGTTAGATGGTTTTTTTTACCTTACCACCACATTTCTTTTTTATTTTTAACGAGAACCACCACACACTGGAAGGTTCTAAATTCTATAATTAGAAATTGTAAGAATATGTTCTGGAAGGCGAGTACGAAAGGGACTGACACTCCTTGATTTCTTGTGTATAATAATATTTTAAAAAAACACACACGCAGACAATTAAACAAGAGTAATTTATAGAGTAATTTATACGATAAAAAAAACCTAGAAGCGACTATTTAGAGTTTTGATTTTTTGTGTGAATATGAAAACGGTTCGAAGACGTACGACAATCTGTTGCATTGTCGAAATTCGAGTAAAATTAATACCTAAAAGGGGTAATAATCATAGTGAAGCTTCAAAATAAGGGATTTTACGGCAGACCCCTAAGGGCATATCATATTAAATGAGAAGATATTTACGAATTGTTTGGAAGCTTTGTATCAGGTCACGTGAAAACAAAGCAACCTATAGATTTTTATTTGTATATCTCGATGTTGTTGATCAATGGTCTTGCTTCAAGGGTTACTGTTATACTGGTATGATACCTTTGTAGAGATATTGAGTTTATACGTGAGCCTGAAATACCTTGAGTGACACATGAGAAACATATTAATTAAAATTTTGCAATTTTTTCTCTAAAAGATTAAACTCTAGAAGCAGTCTAAACAATATCGAGGAATCATTAGTCTCCACTTAAAATTAATACGATGCGATTGAACAATTTGGGATATTACTAATTTTGAAAGAACTGCCACGATTCAACAATTATTTTAACCAATTGTGAAACACTGGTACGGGTATCGTTTTGCAACAACTACTATGATGTAGTTCATTTCAGATATCCACTGCTTGCATTCCCTCCATTCCCTCCACCACTTCCACTACCTCCACTACTCCTAACTAACTACTAATAGTTTTAACCTAATACATTATCATTATTGACTTACCCCTAATGTTTGCATTGGGGTGGAGGGTCTCTGGCAAACAAACAAGGCTCCAATTACTAAAACTTACGTCATACCGCGGAATATTGTTCCCGTGTCTTTTTTTCCATCTTTACACAATCAACAGCAAAAAAAGGGACCCATCAAGGAACAAACAATAATTGATACTCACTCCCTCCACCATTTTAGATCTAACAATAGAAAAAATTGGAAATTCATGTGGGGCTATTGGACAACTTTCTAAACCTTATTTGGTTTTGGCGGATTTTTTTTTCCAGCATCAGTTTTTACTCCGCAAGATCAACTAGAATTTGACTCCGAAGTTTTACCCCACCCCAGGCTTTCGGTCTTTAATATATAATCGAGATTTAACTCTTTTTTTTTTAAAAATAATCTTTTGCACTGTATCTATTTATCTTATCTAAACACACAATAATGGTCCTTTCATTAGAAGAAGTTTCTAAACACAACACTCAAAAGGATTGTTGGGTTATAATCCATGACAAAGCATATGATGTATCTGATTTCGTAATGGAACATCCTGGTGGTCTGGCTATTATTTTAAAATATGCTGGTAAAGATGCTACTAAAGCTTTTGATCCAGTTCATCCTGGTGATACTTTAGTTAAATATTTAAAACCACAATATCATAAGGGAGAAGTGGAGAAAAGAAAGGCAAAAAAAAAAGTTGAATCAACCCCCCAGGTTGTCCCCACAACAACACAAGTAGCTGCTGGGAAAAAAGTTGTTGATGAATATGATGTGGAATATGATGAACAAGATGACAAGTTACCAATCGATGCAGCAACAGCCGCAGCAACCTCAGTAGTAGTGGACGAAGACGATGAATATGACGATGATGAACCTCCTTCCGCTAAGGAAATTCAACGTCGAAAGAATGTCAAGAATAAACCTGATCTTTCT
The DNA here is from genome assembly GCA_003676035.1 of Spathaspora sp. JA1. Taxonomy (NCBI): domain Eukaryota; kingdom Fungi; phylum Ascomycota; class Pichiomycetes; order Serinales; family Debaryomycetaceae; genus Spathaspora; species Spathaspora sp. JA1. Next base: position 169,294 of record NSGQ01000008.1, on the reverse strand, counting down.
CAAATGTATAATCTTAATGATTTTGAATTTGTTGCTCGTCATACTATGGAACATACCGCATGGGCATATTATTCTTCTGGTTGTGATGATGAAATCACCTTGAGAGAAAATCACTTGAGTTATCAACGAATCTTTTTTAAACCTAGAGTTATGGTTGATGTTACCAATATTGATCTTTCAACTACCATGTTGGGAACAAATGTAGCGCTGCCATTTTATATTACTGCTACTGCATTAGGTAAATTAGGTCATCCAGATGGAGAAAAAGTTTTAACTAGAAGTGCTGCTAAACAAAATATCATTCAAATGATTCCAACTTTAGCCTCATGTTCCTTTGATGAAATTGTCGATCAAGCCAATGGTAAACAAACTCAATGGTTTCAATTATATGTTAATTCCGACCGGGAAGTTTGTAAAAATATTGTTAAACATGCCGAAGCAAGAGGTATGAAGGGGTTATTTATTACTGTTGATGCTCCACAATTAGGACGTCGTGAAAAAGATATGAGATCTAAAGATGTTCAAGATTTAAGTTTTGTTCAAGGTGATGATGATGATGCTGATAGAAGTCAAGGTGCCGCTAGAGCTATTAGTTCATTTATTGATACTGGATTAAATTGGGAAGATTTAAAATGGTTTAAATCAATTACAAATATGCCAATAATTCTTAAGGGGGTACAATGTGTGGAAGATGCAATTTTAGCTGCAAAATTAGGATGTCAGGGGGTTGTTTTAAGTAACCATGGTGGTAGACAATTGGAATTTTCTCGTCCTCCTTTAGAAGTATTAATTGAATTAATGCCAGTATTAAAACAACAAGGATTAGATAAAAACTTTGAAGTTTATATTGATGGTGGAGTTAGAAGAGCAACTGATGTACTTAAAGCAATTTGTTTAGGAGCTAAGGGGGTTGGTATTGGTCGTCCATTCCTTTATGCTATGTCAACATATGGTGATGAAGGTGTTGTCAAGGCTATTCAAATCTTAAAGGATGAAATGATTATGAATATGAGATTATTAGGAGTTACTTCCATTGATCAATTGAATGAAAGTTATGTTGATGTAAGAAGTATCACAAACAGAGCAGTTTCTGAAGATAGATTATTTGGTAGTGTATATGAACCTTTGGCTTCACCAGCATTTAAGGATTCTAAATTGTAGACTACTTTAGATTTTATAGATTTTATATCAATTGAATATTCCATATGCTGATCTGAACTAGAATATAAAATTGGCTATTTAAAGAACGTGAAAATACCAGAACAACAGTACCGTCACCGTAGTTCAGAAGGAAATAACAACTCTCTTTCAAATGGCTAAGACTCAACCATTAACAATTTTATACTTACACTACAACTTAAGTCCGGAAGAGACATTAACTGAATATGAAGACCAACTGCACAAAAACTACAGTAGGACAAAAATAAAGTAAGCAATGGAGAGATGCGCTTGAGACCCCACAAGAGTTTAAACTCTTCCAGAATTAAAATGCCAAGATTTAGATATCCCGTGGCTAATATTGACAAGGGAGAAAATAGGCTAACTGAAAAAGTTTAATGAAGTCAATCAAAGGATAACATCGTGTGAAAATCACTCAACGTTCCGATTTGACATGAAGAACAATAACCGGGTTCAAATATCCGGTGATAATTCTTTTAAACAATGTATAATTTACAAATTCACACAATTGATTCTCGAGAAGCAAAAAAAGAAAAATTAACGGAAGAAAATAAATCAATGGTAAGATACGGGTGGGAACAAAACCAAAGCAAGAAAAGTGTAAAACGGACAAGGTGGGAAGTATGCTTATGACTCGGACCGCCTTTCTAACGAGTATGGCTTTAACCAAAAAAAATTCATGCTTAAACGTCATATCCCGAAACATGGTATTTGATTTTATTACGTTTCTGTCAAAATTAAATCACAATGTACTTGAACTTACGTCATAAGTAGAGTCCGTGTAATATTCAGGGACTAACTAAAAAAAGTCAAAATTTTTTTTCTTCTTTGTTTGGGTTTGTTTTCCGCGCCCTCTTTAAACTTTCACCCTCAGCCGTTGTTTCCCTCTCTTCAGTTGTATTGAGTTTTGGATGTTTATGACCTCAAAAGAAAAAAAAAAAAAAAAGAAAAAGAAAAAGGAAAAAAAAGGGACAAGTTTCTTACCAGCTCACAGCTGCCCTCCCCCTCACCTTTTGTTTCAAACTTCACACACATTTTGCTCTCCAACAATAAGAAATCATCCGAAACATTGTCTGCCCCCAATATAAAGCTTGTCTTTTGCATAGTTAATTTCGGTTTTTGACATTTTTTTTAATATTATTTTTTTTATATTTTTGGAAGAACAAGAGAGGTTAATAAGATGGTGCTTATTAATGGGGTGAAGTATGCTTGTGAACGGTGTATACGAGGTCACAGAGTTACAACATGTACCCATACCGATCAACCATTAACCATGATTAAACCAAAGGGTAGACCAGCTACTCAATGTCAACATTGTCGAGATCAAAGAAAAATGAAAAATTTACATACTGCTTGTACATGTGGTAAAAAGGGTAAACCACCAGGAACTCATTTAGCTTCATGTGCTTGTCATAAAAATTCTCATTGTACTTGTTCAAATAATCAAGCTCAGAAAAAACCTGGAACTAATAATGGGAATATTCATCATATGTCTGCTTCTGAACGAGCTAAAAAATTGTCGTTAATTAATGCAGCAAACGCCGATATTAAAAAGAAGGCGGCTTCTGAAGGAACAGGAGCGGGAAATACTACTTTGAGCGAATCACCAAAAAGTGTACAGAGTCAAAATCAACCAGAACTGCTGCAACCACAAACCCCTTCATATTCGTCTACATATTCCAATCTGAACTTTGTTATTGACGATATTGTAATCCCATTTGATGTTGGTAATGGATTATTTGATTTGTTTTCCCACCATTCAGATAGTGGGAATTTAACCGATTATAACTCTCAAAGATCAATAACTCCAGGTTCTACATCTCAACAAACAAATCTTCAAAATGGATCTACTAGTAAACATGAAAATAATACTCCTACGAATAATGACTTTAATGATGACAACTCCCTGTATAATATTGATTCAATTAACCAACCTACAGCTAGCAACATCAATATCGCTAACATCAACACTAACACTGAAAATAACAGCACAGCTGACAGGCTGCAAGATAACTTTTCCCCTAATAAAGGCATAATAACAAATCATTTGAGTCCGACTGAAATTGATTTAGTGGACCACATGTTCCCACTATTCCCCTTGGTTGGAAATCAAAGTTTTGATAATGAAAATCAACCCTTACTGACAATCCCACAAGAAATCCCCAAATCAAATAAATTACCTCCACAACAACCAAAACCAATGCGACCTACAGTTATGACCCATAGTGGTAGTTTACAAAATGGTACGGGGATGGGAGGATCTTCTGTGAATTCCATAAATAGTGTAACAACATCTACAAGTACTACAAATCATCCATTTCAATCAGTACGATTGAAACGGCCCGAAAGTGTTTTGTCAATCACTTCAAATTCTTCTTCTCGGTCATATGATATGGTTGGTGGTAATCCAAATTCTTCTACCCAAGCAACATTTATAAGTGGAAGTTTACCAATGTCAGCTACATCAGCAGCATTCCCACCATCAGATGCATTTAATAATTCAAATCCAAATGCTAGTGATGATAATTTTGGACATAATCATCTGCATCATTTTGGTAGAACTGGTTTAGGTTCAACCAATATTGGAACTCAATTAACTAAAATTGAATCTGAATTATATACAGAAAGTTTCTTTGATGAAAATATGGATAATGGTAATATAAATCAACCTAATTTATCAGCATCTTCTTCAATACCCAATTTTTATGGAGTTCAAGATAGTAATTTACCTATAAATGGGTCCGTGCCTGATTTAGCATATGGTAACAATGATTCAATAAGTGATTTTGGATTTGATAAATCTTCTTCAGTTCCTACAAATCCTTTAGAATATGATATACCGTTGTATCAAGAAATGTTCACCCCAATACTTGCCTCAAAACCATATGTATTTGATCAACAACAACAACAACAACAAAACCAACAACAAAATCAACTGCCTCTTACTCCTCAAACTCGATCATCACCACTCAAGCAATCTCCGCATGGTCAACAAGCGTTACCATAGTGTTGTTCCCTACAAAAAAAAGTAAAATCTCAAAATGTACAAAAAAACGATATATTCTTCTGTTGTTGTATTAAAGCTGTATATTATTTATTTATAGATTTTTTTTTAATTACTACTTTGATTCAGGATCAATTTGTAAGTTTTGCAATCTAGTAATATTTGAATCCATAGTAAGTGCATTTGATGTGTTTACTGTGGATTGTTTACGTATATGTGGCTCTGAAGGTTCATCATGAAGATATATGGACAAGATTTCATCCGGGATTTCTAATATTGATTTATGTTGAATTTCTTGAAGTCTTGCAAGTCTAACAAGATATTCTAAAAGTGAGAGCGGGCTGTTTGGTTTGGCAAGTTTCACTTGCTTGTCGGCCTGCTCTTCCTCGTCGTCGCTGTCTTCGTGATCGTCGTCAAACTCTCCTTTATTTAATTCCCCTAATGCTATCCATTCTTCCTCTTCATTATTAACCAACTTAATAATCAAGACAGGAGAATTTCTTTCTTCAAGACGTAATAATTTTCCCGAACCAGTGAAAAACATACGTTCAATTAACTTCAAATCAAACTCTTTCCTCAAGGGTTTAGCATCATCTTCATGATATCTACCATCGTTAAAATCTTCCAAAATTTGTAATTTATATTGGAATTCTCCTGGACATTTTAAAAGTTTAACCAGACTTCTAGCATATGTTTCCTTCCAACTTATACATTTTAATTCATCAAAATCTTCTTCGCCTTCTACATATTTCAATCTACTTGGATTATAAAATATCGTATACATCACCAAATCAAACTCAGGACCAATTTGATCACTTCCACCAGTATTTAAATAATTAGCAGCTTGAAGCAATCTTCCTGGTGATACATTTTTAGAATTTATTTGGCCAGATAAATTAACCCCCAGAGTAAGTAATGCCAAATTTAGTATTGGTATAGCATCATTAATATCTTGTAAAAGTTGATCCATATATTTTTCTACTTTTTCAATTGCTTCAATTTCATTTTTACTAGTTAATCCCGAGATGATTTTAGTTACACGATCGTCAAATTCCGTGAATTGAACATATAATTCGTCAATTAACTCAATTGTAGAATTAAGAATTGAACTATTACGAGCATTGACAAGTTTAATAAGGTCAATTGTAGGAGTAATTATCCCAATCTTAAGGTGTAACTTACGACGCCGCTGTTCAATCTTCAGTTGTACCAGTTTGGGGATTTGTGATAGGAAGCTTGTAATTGTTTTAATGGCAAACCCCGAAGCAAGTGATATCCCTGACCTAATGGCAAAGCTTACTGCTTGATTACTTGCTTTTGCTAAGATTTCATCCATGTTGAACACTCTTTTTTGCAACACTAAACAGTTTTGATATCAGTGGGGTTTCTCTTTTTTTGCTGTCACTCGGATATATAGAGAAGTGTCTAGAAATAAAGTGCCAGTCATGTCGCGCTCCCAAATGGATTCTTACTATGGCAGGAAGTCTTTTATGACATTCCAAGTCAGCCTATCTATAACAACTACCGTTTAAGAAGTATTCACTTTATCAATCTAAGAGAAATATTCCTGTGTAACTCAAAAGAAGAGATTCGGGTTAAGGAGCAAACTGTGGTTGGAAGTACAAAATTTTGTTCTTCGGTTTTGCGACTACATCTCCACGCGTTGTTTTTGTTTTTGTTTTTATTTACAACCACTTATACAAAGTGAAATACATAGACAAATATAGATAGATATAGCAACAATGGCGGTAAGGAAGCCTTTAACTCAATTCACCACACCACTTGGTTCTGGTGCAGGTATGGCCAAGGAGAAAAGACCACCAAAAGTAACTGATTCAGCAACGCGATTGGCACGACCTTTTAAAGTTCCATTTGCATCACGCGGTGAAAGTTATCATGGTGGTGCAGCCACCACCAGAGGACATCCAATCCGTAGTGCTAGAAAGAAAGTCACAACTTATGCTGATGGGGTCATGACTGAAGAAGATTTACCTGTTGATTCTCAAGGAGAAACAATTGGTCAAAAGAGATTTGGTGTTTTGATGCCTAGAGCAATACTTAATGGGGATAATACCTTATCTAATAATGAATATAAATTAAAGAAATCGTTTGTGGTGCCGTTTAAAAGTATTAAACAAGCTGGTGATATTCAACGTGGTCCTCCTCCACCATTAGGAACAAAGGTTAAACCCATACTTCCACCAAGACCACTTTATGATCCAACTAGTGAGTTTGCCGTGGTGCTATACGATCCAACAGTAGATATTATTCCCAAATCTCAAGATGAACTACCAGAACTGAAAGAAGAGCTGCCTGAAGTAGAGTCGTCCGAATTAGAGCCACCAGCTAAACGAAGAAGAGTTCATAAATCCCTTGCGGAAATTTTGGGAATTGTAACTGATCCAGAAGCCGCTCTTGCCAAATATCCTGATGTCCCTGTAGTTATAGATCCAAAATTATCAAAAATCCTTCGGCCACATCAAGTCGCAGGTGTCAAATTCTTATATAGATGTACTGCTGGTTTAATTGACCCAAGAGCTAAAGGTTGTATTATGGCTGATGAAATGGGTTTAGGTAAAACATTACAATGTCTTGCTCTTATGTGGACATTACTTCGTCAAAGTCCTCGTGGGAAAAGAACAATTGAAAAATGCATCATTGTATGTCCCTCTTCATTAGTTCGAAATTGGGCTAATGAAATTGTTAAATGGTTAGGTGAAGGTGTATTAACTCCATTAGCTGTTGATGGGAAATCCACAAAGTCAAATGATCTTGGATTAGCATTACAACAATGGTCAACTGCCACTGGTAGAAACGTTGTACGCCCAGTGTTAATCATTTCATATGAAACATTACGGAGGAACGTTGATAAATTAGCTGGGACCGAAGTTGGGTTGATGTTAGCTGATGAAGGTCATAGATTGAAAAATGGTGATTCGTTAACTTTCACCGCGTTAAATTCATTAAAATGTGAAAGAAGAGTTATCTTATCAGGTACTCCAATTCAAAATGATTTATCTGAATATTTTTCATTATTAGATTTTGCAAACCCTGGTTATTTAGGTACTAGAAATGAATTTAGACGTAATTTTGAAAATCATATTCTTAGAGGAAGAGATGCTGATGCAAGTGACAAAGAACGATTGAAAAGTGATGAAAAATTAACTGAATTATCAACTATGGTGTCCAAATTTATCATTAGAAGAACTAATGATATTTTATCAAAGTATTTACCTGTGAAATATGAATATGTTTTATTCACAGGATTATCACCTATGCAAAAAGCATTATACAATCATTTTATTACATCTCCTGAAATTAAGAAACTTTTGAAGGGAGTAGGATCACAACCTTTGAAAGCAATTGGATTGTTAAAGAAACTTTGTAATCATCCCGATTTATTATCACTTCCTGATGATATTGAAGGTTGCGAAAATTTAATCCCTGAGGAATATGCTAGTTCCATAGCTGGTGGTTCCACAGGTAGAAACCGAGAGATTCAAACTTGGTTTAGTGGTAAATTTATGATTTTAGAACGATTCTTGCATCAAATAAACACTGAAACAACTGATAAGATTGTTCTTATATCAAATTATACCCAAACTCTAGATCTTATTGAAAAAATGTGTCGTTATAAGAAGTATGGTGTGCTTAGATTAGATGGAACTATGAATATTAATAAGCGACAGAAATTGGTTGACAAGTTTAATGATGTCGATGGATCGGAATTTATATTCTTATTATCTTCAAAAGCTGGTGGGTGTGGGATTAATTTAATTGGAGCTAATCGATTAGTATTGATTGATCCTGATTGGAACCCGGCGCTGGATCAACAAGCACTTGCCAGAGTATGGAGAGATGGACAAAAGAAAGATTGTTTCATATATAGATTCATATCTACTGGTACAATTGAAGAGAAAATCTTCCAAAGACAGTCAATGAAATTATCTCTTTCGAGTTGCGTCGTGGATGAAAAGGAAGATGTTGAGAGATTATTTAGTGCTGATAATTTACGACAATTATTTCAATATGCTCCTGATACAATTTGTGATACTCATGATACTTTCCATTGTAAACGATGTTCATTGCAAAAGGGGCAATTCTTAAAAGCACCTGCTATGTTATATGGTGATGCAACTACTTGGAATCATTTAAATCATCCTGCTTTAGCTGATAATCAAGATTCATTGATTGCAAATGAAGCTAATTTCAATGATATTTCCTTTGCATTTCAGTATATATCGCATTTATAGATGTATAATAGATAAAAACTCTGAAAAGCGCGTGTAACCCCTATATCTTCTGTTTGATATCTATCTACAGCTATGACCCACCTATCGGCATTTAGCAACTTGGTAATCCAGTCCCCACAAACCCTGTTGATGTATGACTTCTTTTTCAACTCGGAATGGTTATTTATATTTTAACTCGGAATGGTTACTCGGAATGGTGACTTTGCCCTAGTTTAACTCGGGATGAATTATTTACACTTTTCGCAGCTAGCGGGTGCCTATTTCCGGATAAGCAACACATGTAAATTTTTTCCCCTGATTGTATTTGTGTGGGGGGAGACGAGTCCCTCCACCTAATTGTTTGCTAATAGCCCCGCATTAGCAAAGCGAAAACTCCGATTGGGTTTCTGGACCCGATCTGAAATATATATCTAGATCAAACTACCCTCGAGGATTCAAAGTCTAGATTAACTAGCAGAAACATACTTACACATGTCTCAACCTACCAATCCAATAATTATTGTCGGTGGTGGTCTTGCTGGTCTTTCGGCAGCCCATCAAGCTTACCTTCGTGGTGCCAATGTGATACTTGTTGATAAACAAGGTTTTTTAAGTGGGAATAGTGGTAAGGCTACTTCTGGTATTAATGGAGCATTAACTCGGACTCAAGTTCAATTAAATATCCGGGATTCAGTTGAACAATTTTATAATGATACTTTAAAAGCAGCTAAAGACCGTGCCAATCCTGATTTGATTCGTGTTTTAACTTATGATTCAGCCGATGCTGTTCATTGGCTTCAAGATGTTTTTGAATTAGATCTTAGTGTTGTTTCTAGACTTGGTGGTGCTTCTCAACCAAGAACTCATCGAGGACATGATTCAAAGTTCCCTGGGATGGCTATAACTTATCGACTCTTGGAAAGGTTTGAAGATTTAAGCGAAACTCAACCTGACCGAGTCCAAATCTTGAAAAATTGTCAAGTTATTGATTTGGTACTTGATGATGAAGATTCTGGAAAAGTTGTTGGTGTTAAATATAAGAATCTTCAAGATAAATCTAAGCATGAAATTTATGGACCTGTGATTATGCTGACTGGTGGGTATGCTGCTGATTTCACCAAGAATAGTTTGTTAAGAAAGTATCGTCCTGATATTATTGATCTTCCTTCTACAAATGGGAACCATGCTACTGGTGATGGACAAAAAATCGTCATGAAGAATCATGGAGTTGGAATTGATTTGGACAAAGTTCAAGTTCATCCAACTGGTCTTATTGATTATCGGGAGAAAGACGTAGTTCTGGGTAAGAAAACTCCTCGATTCTTATTCCTTGGTGCAGAAGCCTTACGTGGGGAAGGTGGGATTTTACTTAATTCTAAAGGTGAACGTTTTGTTGACGAGTTGGGTACCAGAGATTGGGTTTCTGGAGAAATGGAGAAACAATTCAAACAAGGAAATGGTCCAATTAGATTGATCTTGAATGAAGCTGCTGGTAAGAATTTACCATTCCATGTAAAACATTATGGTCTGAGAAATTTAATGAGATCAATTACTGGTAAGGAATTATTAACTGAGTTAGGGTGTGGTGAAGCTACTTTAAAACAACAATTAGAAACGTATAATAAAGCAGCAAGAGGAGACATTGCTGATCCTTTTGGAAAGAAATATTTCTCGGGTGCTCCATTTGAATATGATCCAAATGCTACATTCCACGTTTCCTTTGTCACTAGGGTATTACATTTCACCATGGGTGGAGTTAAGATTAATGACAAGGCCCAAGTCTTGACAGAATCAGGTAAACCATTTGACGGATTATATGCTGCTGGTGAAGTTGCCGGAGGAGTTCATGGACACAATAGGTTAGGTGGTTCTTCATTATTGGCTTGTGTGGTTTATGGTAGATTGGCTGCTGACCAAGCATGTAGTTATAGCTTGAACAAATTAAGTAATGGCAGTGGTGCACCGGAAACAGCATCCACTTCTGTTGATGGTGAGTCTGCAGCTAACAATAGATTGAATATGATTGGTATGCACATTGATCCCAAGGGCAAGATTACCATTGAGTTGTCGGTCAAAGGTGGTGATTCTGAAGTAGCTAAGAGTGAAGCAGGTCCTTCTAAAGCTGCACCACCACCACCTGCAAGTACTCCTTCGGCTTCTAAGAAACCATCATCCAAGCCACCAGGGAAGAAGGCATTCTCGGTCCCTGATCGCGAATTTACAGCTGAAGAAATTGCCAAACATAACACTGTTGATGATTGTTGGTGTATAGTTAAAAATGTTGTTCTTGATTGTACTCCATTCTTGAAACATCATCCTGGTGGAGTTGATTCAATTGTTAATTTTGCTGGAAAAGATGCTACTGAAAGTTTCGCCATGTTACATGAAGATAATGTTATTCCTAAATATGTTGCAGATCACGTATTAGGGAGATTAAAAGGTACAACTCCCGCTTTAAACATCTAAAAATAAATAAAAAGATTTCTCTCTGTATAGATTGAATAAATAACTATAAAATATCAAAAAACTAATATATATTTATATGGGTTAACACCTAATCTGCTTCTTTAAGGGAAGCAGTATAATCTTCAATATCCAATAATTCAGAGTTTTCCTTGATAGATTCAACATCATCGACTTTAATGTGAGCAATCCAACCTTCACCCATTGGATCAAGGTTAAGAGTACCTGGGTTACTATTTAAATTAACATTAACAGCCATAATTTCTCCTGCAACTGGGGAATAAATTTCGGAAGCAGATTTAACTGATTCAACTGAACCAATAACTTCACCAACTTCAACTCTATCCCCAACTTCAGGTAATTCAACATAAGTAACATCACCAAGAGCTTCAGATGCATAATCGGTAATTCCTACAAATGCAGAAGTATCAGGGAATACAGCTAACCATTCATGTTCAGGGGTATATTTAACATATTCTGGACCATCACCAGTTAAATATTTGTATACATGAGAATGCTGGTTCAATTTGTAACTGACTGAATTGCAAGTAATTCTAGATGTGGAGAAAAGGGCAGTTCTAGTGATTCTTGGAGCAGAATTAAAGGCCACTCTTGTTAATGCGGGGGTAGTTCTTAATACTGACTTAAACATTTGTAAATTTTATATAGGTGCACCGGGCAAATAACAATTAACGAGATAAACAGCGAGTAGACTAAAGTCGATTTGATCTCAATTGAAGAAAACTTAAACAGGAAAACCAAACTAAAAGGGAAAAGAATTGGCTATTTATTGATGAAATGGCATCAAGTAGAAAAAAATTACAATCTCAAACTATTGAAAAAAAAACAAGAACCACAAAAGAATAATTTTTATGGGCTGATGGATTTCTATTGATGTTTGGATGTTAAACATGACTTCGGTGGTAACAGAGTTAAATTTAGCCCGTGTTAAGTTTGACTTCGTGGTTCTCAATCGGTGTATACACGACTCTTGGGTGCAACTATACGGCGTTGTCTTAGTTTTGTTTTAAATATCTGGATCAGCTGTCGAATTGTTAAATAACACAACTTCGAAATAGAGGGTGAAGCTTAGAATGAAGATTTTGTTGAAATATTACACGTGTGCTCATACTATATAACTTTTTAAGTCAATTTTACCTAAATTCTTTCAAAATTTTGCATGCAATTTCAAAACGAAATGCTTGCGTGGAGCATACCTCAGATGAAGAGACTTGATTAGAGTTGGCGCCAGAGAACCAGGAAAGCTACAAAGGAGAATTGTGGCAGTCAAAGTTTATAATATGATTAAGTTCACTGATGTATACTTTATTGGTAGCGCAGTAGCTAATGAAAGGTTGTGCAACCTTGGAATAGCCAAACGGACATGTCCATTAGTTTAAGTTAAAAATAGAAAGGATTCGTGAGAAGCAAGAGCTGTAGAGCATCCTACCTAACAATGTATCAACATATAGGGAGAAGTTTTGTTCAAAGAAGGCGGAGCACATGCAGGTAAAAGACCTTACACTTAGAATACAGACTCTGGCAAGATATTCTTGATAATTTAACACGCGAACGCATATATTCATTTATTACAGCACTAGTATATACCTGACTTGAAAAAAATAGAAGATAAAGATAAATGGAAAACAATTTCCAACAATTAGAAGTAAGAATAAAGTATTAGATCACAACATCTAACTGAAATGAACAGCAATAGGTACAACAATAACGATAATAACAATAATCACCCCAAAAATAAGACACATTCTCATCTTGAAATCTTTCCACCACATATCTTTTCTAACTCTATTAGCACCTCTTCTAAAACCTTGAGCACTAATAGCCAAATTATCAGTTTTGTTTTCTATAGAGTCTAATCTTTCACCTCTTTCAGCGACTTTGTTGATGTTATCTCTCATGATTCCAACAGTGTCATCGATTTGCTAATGGTCTTTTGTTAGTAAAAATTTCTCTACGACATAGGAATAAAATATACATACAGCTTGTATGGCGGCAGTTCTAGAATTAGATTGATCACCAGTAGACTGGCTAGGAATGTAAGGATCATATGGAACGGAAGAAGACATTATGTTCTGTTATTATTTGATTCCGCGATTAAGATTGGAAATTGGGGGAAGGGGGGGATTGATATGAATCTTTAAAAAGTGGGACAGTTAAAAGTATGCTAATATTTACTGATGGTTTGTTATCTAGTTTAAATGTATTGTTCTAGATTACGTTTCGATTGATTGATGGACGAATACGAAGTAGGTCTTGTTATGATTTGCTGGGCAATATACAAAATCAAGCTACGTTAGGTTGTCCTTTCATTTATTTTTTTTTGCGTGGGAGCAAAAAAAGAAAGTTAAAACGTCATTCATATTGAAGATTGGATGTTGTGTGCACACCCACATTGAAAAATCGGGGGTGATCGGTTGGTGTTACAGACCGCAGCAGTTTCTTGTGGGTCGTTTCTAACTTGTTTCTTTTTGAAATGCATGTGGTAGTTTTTGCAGCTGGTGTATCTGGTACCTTTATTGGAAAAATAGAGAAGATCCAGCTTTTATTATGCTCCTCCACTAACTAGTGGGATTCAAAGGGGTTTCACAAGTTCTGTGTGAATTGATGTGGTTGCTTTAGTTGGACCCAGCATACAAGGCAAACGGAGACTTCTCGGCTCTAACGGGTTTTATGGCTAGGAAAATATATTTTTGGTAATGGATGGCACCAAAATAATAAAGAACAAGAGTTTTGGTTTCATAATATTACGGACCCGGTGTAAACCAGACTGCTTATTTATGAATAATTCCAATGCTACAATTAATTATCTACATTCGGAATAATTGTTTACTTCCGCTTGCCGAAATTAGACCAAGATCTTTTTACTAGTTTGGCCGAAATCTCACACAAAAAAATAAAACCCCCGAAACTGCAAATTGTCTTTGCCACTGGCGTTGGCAGTCTCCTAATTTATCGCTTGCGCCTCCGTAGAAACACATGACCATTATTTGAGGCTATATCAGTTTCGTAAAGGATACTTAGTGCGAGGATGTAGATGTAGGTTTCCCACTAATACGAAGGATTCGTAAGCTTCATCCGGCCGGCTTATCTTGCTTTTCCTGTTTATTCGTTCAATGCAACGTTGTCATTGTTCGCGAGTTGCTTACAATTTTAGAGTTTTGTAATGCGGGTTTTCTCCAACATACGTGGAATGTTTTATTGAATGTTGAACGGCTCTTGTTTGGTGAGCGAATAGTAAAGCTATAATTGTGTTGGATTTTAATTGGACTCCTCATTGTAATTATAGTTCTAATTTTAGTAGTATTTGCAATTTTGACACACAGAGGCAAGATCTACATTTGCTTGGTCTATATAAAAAGGATCTATTAGGTAATATAAATAGATCTCAATATTCCTGTTTTGAGCCCTGGGATATAACTCCGCGTGCAGCGCAGTAACAACCTTGTCATTGTCATACTTCCTCGTCTAAACCATAAATATGTGTATTTAGTGTAATTTTCAATGTGTCAGGGTGTGCAATTACCAATTAATTTTACTAAGCGTCGAAAAAAAACACACAACAAATCAACACTTCAATTTTGGGCCTTTTGTTTTTTTTTTTCATGTTCAATCAGAATTCAGTTTCACTCCTTTTTTTTCCTACTCTTTTCTTTTCACTTTCTTTAGTACATTCTTTGTATTTACTATAGAATAATATTTATATACATTAATTCATAATGGACGGTGGTATGTTAAGACGTTTAAGCACATATTATAGTCACAATTGATATATTTCATAGATGAATTAGTTTAGAGTTTTGTGAAATTTCATTTGGAAGATGTTGACGTGTTGTCACATTTTAATCTTATGAATTTGGCCAATCATTCAAGCAGGGGAGTTAAGTAGTGAGTCTAACAATCTCGCATGTGCTTAAGAAGGATAAAAGCATACCAATTGTATGATTATATTCAGCTTAATCTTGGGGCCAGGCTCAGAGGCATAAGGTTGTATTTTCTCCTCAATCGTGCAATTGCTTTGGTTTATACAAATCAATCCAGTGAATCTTGTTTGAAATAGGATGTCTTATCCTGGTTCTTCCATTTGGTTGATTGATTGGTTACCAATGCGTTGTCCGATTGAGGTGGAATTTACTTGGACGTATTTCATTATCTTCGTTTACAGTGCCTTTTTTCCACTACCAAACTGACACATAATTTTTGTGCGGAAAAAAAAAATAACTGGAACCGACCAGCAACGAGAAAAAAAACGTTGATAAACTTCCAAATATAATTTTTCAACTTTAAACTATCAATTGAAATTGTGCAAAATACAATGAATATATACTAACTCCCGTTTATAGAAGAAGTTGCTGCTTTAGTTATTGATAACGGTTCCGGTATGTGTAAAGCCGGTTTCGCCGGTGATGATGCTCCAAGAGCTGTTTTCCCATCTATTGTTGGTAGACCAAGACATCAAGGTATTATGGTCGGTATGGGTCAAAAGGATTCTTATGTTGGTGATGAAGCTCAATCCAAGAGAGGTATTTTAACTTTAAGATACCCAATTGAACACGGTATTGTTTCCAACTGGGATGATATGGAAAAGATCTGGCATCATACTTTTTACAATGAATTAAGAGTTGCTCCAGAAGAACATCCAGTTTTATTAACTGAAGCTCCAATGAATCCAAAGTCTAACAGAGAAAAGATGACTCAAATTATGTTTGAAACTTTTAACGTTCCAGCTTTCTACGTTTCTATTCAAGCTGTTTTGTCATTATATTCTTCTGGTAGAACCACCGGTATTGTTTTAGATTCTGGTGATGGTGTTACCCACGTTGTCCCAATTTATGCTGGTTTCTCCTTACCACACGGTATTTTGAGAATTGATTTAGCTGGTAGAGATTTAACCGATTACTTGATGAAGATTTTATCTGAACGTGGTTACACTTTCTCCACTACTGCTGAAAGAGAAATTGTTAGAGATATTAAGGAAAAATTATGTTATGTTGCCTTAGATTTCGAACAAGAAATGCAAACTTCTTCTCAATCATCAGCTATTGAAAAATCTTATGAATTACCAGATGGTCAAGTCATTACTATTGGTAATGAAAGATTCAGAGCTCCAGAAGCTTTATTCCGTCCTGCTGATTTAGGTTTGGAAGCTGCTGGTATTGATCAAACCACCTTCAACTCTATCATGAAGTGTGATGTTGATGTTAGAAAGGAATTATATGGTAATATTGTTATGTCTGGTGGTACTACTATGTTCCCAGGTATCGCTGAACGTATGCAAAAGGAAATTACTGCTTTGGCTCCATCTTCTATGAAGGTTAAGATTATTGCCCCACCAGAAAGAAAATACTCTGTCTGGATTGGTGGTTCTATTTTGGCCTCATTATCTACTTTCCAACAAATGTGGATCTCAAAACAAGAATACGACGAATCTGGACCATCAATTGTTCACCACAAGTGTTTCTAGATGTGTGTATATTCTTGTTTCTAAACATTTTCTCTTTTTAGTATTGTTGTATAAGAAAGTAAATTCCCTTTAGTCTTTTTAAAAAAATAAAGCCTTTTTGTTATTCTACAGTGAATGTTTATAGTTTTACTAAAAAAGTACAAATGAATCATTGATATATTTCTATGTAAGTATATATAGTACAAACTCCTACTCACTTAATCGGCTGAGGGGAGATTTGACAGCGTGATAGCACCACCTTCTCTTTGCTGTTGTTTCAATTCATCCAATCCAGAATAGAATTTCTTCCATAATCGACCTAAATCATCAAATTCTTTACCAATCAGTAATGATTGATCAAACACTCGATTTAAAGCTTCTATGTTAGTGGTTAGACTTGATAATTCATGGGATATTTGTTGGATTAATAGACTTCGTTGTTTTTCAAAGTCGGATGTGGAGGAATTGGGTGTGTTTACTGGTCGTGACATTGTGTGTGTAGGGGGATATGGGTAGAGGAGAGAGTTGTTTTGGTTTGGAATTTTGCGTGTATGTTTTTTTTCTCGTTCTTCAACAATGCATTTTGGTTGCAAACTGGAAGTCGTTTGTCTAACTTAGCCAATTTATACAATGTATAGGAGAAGGTCGTTTAAATGAAGGCAAACTGAGAAACGCCATTGGATTTATCGGGTGGTTAGTTGAAATTGGTGATATATTGGTTGTCAGGTTGGTTGGAATTTAAATCCTTTGTCGCCCCTTCAAAATTGAAGAGGGTGATTCATCATAGCCCGTACTCCCCAAGAAAAACGTAACTCACTTCAAAAATTTATCAGAAGTTGTATTGAGCTATGAAAATAGAGACAACTTTAGGTAAAACTGTTAAATCTCACTGGTTAGGTGTTGGTTCAAGCATTTGATCTCCAGGGGTCTGTTGATCTACTGTATAGCACACGAGAAGAGGACAAAAAAAAAGGTGAGTAATTTTTTGAAAAATTTAACTATTCGATTATTCACCAACTGATCCAATGGCTAAGAAAGATAAAAAGTCCAAGGAGTCAAAGAAGGCTCGTGCAGCTGAGAAGCAAAAGAAACAAACTTCCAAAGCCGAAGTTAAAAATAAAAAACTTGCTAAAAAATTAGGTGAAGATGAAGATGATCAAGATATCGATGCTATATTGGAACAATATAATCGAGAACAAGAACAATTGAATGAAATTAAAGTTGAAGTCTGCGGACCTCCAACGAAAAGGTTAAACCCTACTATGATTTCTTCACCTATTGGGAAACGTGAATTAATCTTGTTTGGTGGTGAATCTACGGAAAATGGTATGTCTCATTTTTACAATGAATTATATACTTATACTATTGATAATGATACTTGGAGAAAGTTCACATCCAAGAATTCTCCCCTACCTAGATCTTCTCACGCTATGTGTTCTCACCCTTCAGGGATATCACTTATGTTTGGTGGGGAATTCTCGTCTCCTAAACAATCTACATTCTATCACTATGGAGATACTTGGATTCTTGATGGAGACACTAAAGAATGGAGTAAACTTGATGTTAAGAAAGGTCCTTCGGCTAGATCAGGTCATAGATTAGCGGTTTGGAAAAACTATATTATATTACACGGTGGGTTTAGAGATTTAGGTACCATGACAACTTATTTAAATGATGTTTGGTTATTTGATATTACGGACTATAAATGGATTCAAGTTGAATTCCCACCAACTCATACTATTCCTGATGCAAGATCAGGACATTCCTTGTTACCTTGTTCCGAGGGGGCAATTATATATGGTGGATACACAAAAGTCAAAGCGAGAAAGGGGTTACAAAAGGGGAAGGTTTTGAATGATTGTTGGGTATTAAAGATGAAGAGTGAACCTAATGCAATCAGATTTGAACGTAAGAGGAAACAAGGTTTTGTCCCTAGTCCCAGAGTTGGATGTAGTTTAGTCTATCATAAGAATCGTGGGTTAATGTTTGGTGGTGTTTATGATTTTGAAGAAAGTGAAGAACAATTAGAATCGGAATTTTATAATAGTTTATATTGTTATCAAGTTGAAACTAATAGATGGTATAATTTAAGTTTAAAACCTCAAAGGAAAAGAAAGGAACAAGTTAAGGAGAAAACAAGAGATGAAGATTTAGAAGAGATTTTAAATTCAATTTTAGCAAAAGCTAATTTAAATGATGATGACGAGGAAGAGGAAGTTGTTCCAGTAGTAGAGGAAGAAGATGTGAAAGAAATGGTGGAATATCCGGTAGTTAATCAATTGCCTCATGCTAGATTCAATGCTACAACTTGTGTAGTTGATGATAATTTATATATTTATGGAGGTGTTTTTGAACGAGGAGAACAAGAATTTAATTTGGATTCTATGTATGTTATAGATTTGAGTAAATTAGATGGTGTTAAAGTACTTTGGGAAGATTTATCTGAATTGGAAAAGAGTGAAGTGGATTCGGAGGAAGAAGACGAAGAAGACGACGAAGAAGAGGATGAAGAAGAGGAAAAGCAAGATGAGAATGAAGACGACGAAGAAGAGGAAGAAGCCGAAGAGGAAGAAGAGGCTGAAGAAGTTGAAGAAGAATTCCCTGATCCAAGACCTTGGTTACCTCATCCTAAACCATTTGAAGCATTACGAGCATTTTATGTTCGTTCAGGTGCTCAATTCCTTGAATGGGCTATATCAAATAATAAATTTAATCGAGGTAAAAACTTGAAAAAAGCAGCATTTGATTTATGTGAAGATAGATTTTGGGAGCGTAGAGAAGCAGTATCTGTTGCTGAAGATAATATGGAAGAATTAGGTGGTGTTGCAGAAATTATTGAACGAGATTCTTCAAAAGTTACCAAACGAAGATAAATAGTAATGTGTAATTAAACCTAATATACAATATAGAAATAGAAGTTTTTTTATGCAAAATGGATTCCAACTTGATGAAATGCGTATAATAATTTCAAGAAATCAGTTTGGTCTAATTTTGAAGCTCGCTTATCTGAGAATTCAGTTTCCGTCAATACTGTTTCAATCTTTTGTTTAATTATATCCGTCATTGACCCTTCTTCGTCAACCATAGTATTTGTTGTTGCCAAAAATGTCTTGTAATTCTTTTCCAAGATTTCAATCACATTTGAAGATTTGAATCCCGCGGCGATAGTCTTGTTCTTTCTAACAAAACAAATTCTTAATAATCCATCCCATTCATTAAAATCAATATTTGGTCGAGGGTTCTTAATTTCAATTCTAACCACCGAGGATTCAACTTGTGGTGGTGGTCGGAAATTATTCTTTCCGACTTTCATTATATGAGTGACATTAGCCCACATTTGAACATTGGCCGATAATCTACAATATAAAGAATCTCCAGGCCTGGCCAACAATCTTAGAGCAAATTCTCGTTGAAACATCAAAATTGAAACTCTGGGTGGGTTTGGTTGATTTAATAGTTTAAACACCAAGGGGGAGGAAATTTGATAAGGAGTGTTGGAAATACAAATATCAAAATATGGTAATTCAGTCTTCATAAAATCTCCCAATAAAATTTCCAACTTCTTTTGTTGAGGAGTTCCATGAACTCTTTTAGTTAATTCTGCCGCCATTCTAGGATCCATTTCTACTGCAATGACCTTTCTGGCTTGTTCTAATATACGAACAGTTAAATTACCAGTACCGGGACCAACTTCTAATACAACATCACTGGGTTTGATCTGGGCCTTATCTACAATACCTTGTGCAACCAAAGGGTTTTTCAAAATATGTTGACCTAAATTTGTATTGAATTTGAACACGGAATTTAAATGTTTTTCAGCAGAAACAGTGGTTCCTGTAGGACTAGCCGACGTAGTAAACTTCTTCTTTGGTGCTTTGGCCATCTTCTGTTACCTTGTGGTTCTTCTCATCGCAGATCGCTTCGGTTTAATTTTTCTTTTATTTTTTTTGCTTTCTTCTTTAAAGAGAAGTTCTTGGATTTTGCCTAATTGGGAAATCAATGCGGCTCATCAACATTTCTTTATGTGCGGCTCAAAATACTATGTGAAACAACATCATAACAAACTGAGATCATAACAAAAACCCCGTTGAATTCACAACCACGACCCAGTTTGATTGAAACGGATTCAACCACGAGTCTATCACTTGAATTTCATATTTATTCCTCGAATATATTTATCTTAGCTGGCTTTATATACATAGTTCTTGTTTATACATGTCAGGATGAATAAACAACACAGTTTGGACTTGTCTAGACAAGGTCTACTGAATCAACTTGTTCTTTCTGAAATATTATCCCTAACTCGGAAATTTTCTTTTTTTGAAGAATTGATAAACATCCCGCAACCACCATGTACATTACTGAATCGTGATATTTTCAAGTGTGGGAAACTCTTGCTGGATATTCATACTTATTTGGTTGAATTGGTTAAGATATTGAAGCTTGTTTCCGAGGCTTCCAGTGAATATAGTAATAATAGCAATGTTAATATCCTTGATTGGTATTTTGAAGGTAAGGAAGGCGTGTTTGATCTTTTACGAAATATCGATAGTATTGAATCTATACTTAATCAACTAATACTTG
Source organism: Spathaspora sp. JA1 (assembly GCA_003676035.1). Taxonomy (NCBI): domain Eukaryota; kingdom Fungi; phylum Ascomycota; class Pichiomycetes; order Serinales; family Debaryomycetaceae; genus Spathaspora; species Spathaspora sp. JA1. The sequence continues at coordinate 148,371 of NSGQ01000008.1, read as the reverse complement.
TATTTGAAGAGAATAATAATCAAATCCCTCAGGATTTAGTTGCAAGTTTCCATCAGACTAATGAGATTTTACTTGATGTTAAGAAGCGTATAATATTATTTAAACGGAATCTAGATCTTGCTATTAATTATCAAGAAATAAACCAGGGGATAATTAAATGTTTAATTACTGAAATTGAAGATTGTATTAAAAATATCTTTAAATTGCGAGAGATTAAAATATCAAGTCCTAAACGGAACCTACCTAAATTTAATCTCGATGATATTATAAGTAAAATGAAAATTAACGACTTTACCAGTAATGTCTCTCTTAAAAGTATTAGACTACCTACATTTAACGACTTGGATGAGAGACTATATCTCGAGTATCTTGAACTTGAGTCAAAGATTAACCCATTGAAAATATCGTTAAATATTGTTCCAATTAAAATTGAAGAATTTAATAGCATGTGTTTAGGACAATTCAAACAAGCAAGACAAGAAATATTTACCAGTTATGAATCTATGGATACTAAATGGACTTATTTACAACAACAAATGTCTCTAATTAAACATGAAACTATAGATGTTAAGTGGAATGAAATTTTCCAATATTTAATTGAAGAAATTGAAGAACAATGTCAATATATCATTGAAGAAATCAAATGTTCAAGCTTGTCTAGTTCACCTTCAACACATCTGAGTCAATCTAGCTTGCTAACCGAGGGAATTGCCAGTACTTATAAGCAATGTTCCAATACAATAACAATAATAACCAAGGCATTTAATGAAGGAATAATAACTCAAGAGAATTTGGTGGATTTGTTTAATAATAATTTATTACCTAAATGGAAACAAGCGTGTGATTTAATACAAGATAGTAACAAAGCCAATCGACATAAATCAATGCCGATATCTTCTAGTTCTGGGTTTAAAAGTTTCCAAACTGGAAGTCGGCATTCTTTTGATGGAGCGAAAGTAAAAAGCGAAATAGGTGGTATTGATATTGGACTTGATATTGAACCAGTATCTGTCCCTTTCAGTATTTCAAAACCTGATCGAGTTAAAAGTTTTATTGATTCAGGAGTTACTGGAGAAAATCTACAACAAAAGTTAAAGGATGTATCTAAAGACTATAACCAGTTTAATAGTGCAGCTTTCTTTAACAAGATAATATCACGTAAATGTAATTTTCAATCGAAAATACCGAGAATCTTTACGAATTATCATGAATTGGGGCATCCAATTATTGAAAAGAAGATTAATTTAAATTGTAAAATCCCAGAAATAAATTTTACACATCCAGTATTTAATTCGCCCGAGAGGGCAAGTGCGAGAACGAGAGAACAATATAGTTACTCGCCGGAAAATGTAAGACGTGGCAGTAGTCTGATTTCAACATTATCTAGTACCAAATTTTCAATGCTGTTACTAGATAAACCCAATTTAGCATTTGAAAAACTTGCCACGCCAGCTAAAAGACCTGTTACCGCAGGATCAACCAATAGCTCTCGTCGGGGGCTATACAAGTAACACTTGACAACAAAAAAATAAGACCCCTCCTGACAATACAGAGAAAAAAACATCCAGTTGTAAATATTATTCACTATATACAAATTTCATATTTATTCTGATCCTAATTGCCACCCTCTTATTCTTCATCATCATCTTCAGGAAAAGCCGAGATTGATTGCCCCAATGTTCTACTTGTGAGCCCCTCTTGGAAAAAATCAGGACCAAACAATTTATAAGTCCAACTATTTCGTTCAACTTCTAAAATCTTGTCTTCATCCCAATAATCAATACTACCATCTTCTCCAATCTCCCCCTTTTGTAACCGTCTAACTGATAGCCCTTCAAATCGTCTAAATATTTCATATGAAGCAACAAATGCAATAGGTATCCCAATTAAAATCATTTGAAAACCTCGATATTTAGATTTCATTTGTGGCGAAGCTAATTTCCAATCTGGTTTACCTGTTGCAACTAGATCCTGAACAAATGGTGAATCAACATGTGGTCTTGGACCGCTTGCTCCCGGGGTACCTACCGCAGGTTGAATCTTTATAGCTGATTTTAATTCTTTAACACTTGGAAATGGTAGTGGGTGTTGTGGATTTGGTTTTCCCTGTTGGTTTGACATATTTAGTTAACGTCTAGTTATTGGAGACATGTTCCCTTTGCACTGGATTTTTTTTTTACTTTCCTTCGGTAGAGGATTAACCCTGCGGCGCTTTCCTTGTTGGGTCTCGCGAATCGATACCATTGTGTGTTGGAAAACTTGAAAAATGTAACATCTGCTAAAAATAACTTTGCCCAACTTTCTTTAACTTCTTTCATTTTATTTGCTACTTTAACTTGCTATGTCAATTGAACTTACTTTAGCTGCATATTTACCCTCCCATCCCAAGCCAGAGGGGTTAAAATTCACTTATGGAACTGCTGGGTTCCGGATGAATGCCACTCATTTAGATTATGTTAATTTCACCACGGGGATAATTGCTAGTTTAAGATCGAAATTCTTGGACGGTGAAACTGTCGGTGTTATGATTACTGCATCCCACAATCCTCCTGAAGACAATGGAGTTAAAGTCGTTGATCCCTTGGGTAGTATGTTGGAATCTAGTTGGGAATCTTATGCTACCACGTTGGCTAATTCAAGTCATGATGAATTATTACCCAATATTTTAAAACTTGTTGAACAATTGAACATTGATTTAAAGATTCCAGGAAATGTAGTTATCGCCAGAGATTCTCGTGAATCAAGTGAACGATTAACTCAATCTACAATGGACGGATTTAGATCTGTTCCTGATGTCAAGTTTAAAGATTTTGGATTATTAACTACACCTCAATTACACTATATTACAAGAACAACTAATGATGCTAAATTTGGATTTGATACTGAAAAAGGCTACTATTACAAATTGCAAGATTCATTCGGCAAGATTTTCGAGTTATGTGGTGAAAGAGCCAAGATTGATATTACAATCGATGCTGCAAATGGTGTAGGTGCTCCTAAAATTCACGATTTATTCACCAATTATTTATCTCATACAATCACCTTCAATTTAGTCAATGATAAGTTCGAAACACCGGAATTGTTAAACTTTGAATGTGGGGCTGATTATGTCAAGACAAATCAAAAATTACCCAAGAATGTTGCCCCTACTCCTAACAAATTATATGCTTCATTTGATGGTGATGCTGATCGTTTGATTTGTTATTATGTTGATCCTGAATTTAACTTACTTGACGGTGATAAAATGTCGACTTTAATTGCATTGTTTTTACAACGATTATTCAAGGAAATCAATACTGATAAATTGAAACTTGATATTGGAGTTGTTCAAACCGCTTATGCCAATGGAGCTTCGACAAAATATATTGAAAATGTGTTAAAATTACCCGTTCGTTGCACTCCAACTGGTGTTAAACATTTACATCATGAAGCTGAAAATTTCGATATTGGGGTTTATTTTGAAGCTAATGGTCATGGAACAGTTATTTTCAATCCTGAAGCAGAACGCAGAATTTTTAATTATATTCCTGCAACTCTTAAAGAAGCCAGAGCTGTTGAAATCTTGAAAGAGTTCAGTAAATTAATTAATCAAACTGTCGGTGATGCAATTTCTGATTTATTGGTGGTTTTAATCATTCTTCGTTATTTGGAATTATCCCCTCAAGATTGGAATAAATGTTATCAAGATTTACCAAACAAATTAGTTAAAGTTATTGTTCCTGATAGACTGATTTTTAAAACCACCAATGCTGAAAGAACTTTAGTTGAGCCAGTTGGATTACAAGATAAAATAGATGCTGAAGTTGCGAAGTATAATCAAGGTAGATCGTTTGTTAGAGCTTCAGGTACTGAAGATGCAGTTAGAGTCTATGCTGAAGCAGACATCAAGGACAATGTAGAAGCTTTAGCCAAGGCAGTTTCTGATTTAGTATCTAATTTTTAATTTATATGAACGCTCCGTTTATATTCAGCTGGAGTAGTTAATTTCTTACCCAAAGACCACATACCTCGTTTTAATTTTTTAGCTTTAGTTTCTAATTTTCTATACCAATCTTCATTATCACCAAATTCTGCACCAACTTTACCCTCATACACAACAGCAATTCCTTGTTTAAGCATCTCGGCAGAAATATCTCTATGTCCATTCCATTTCCAAATTTGTCCTCTCGCCACCACACGTTTATATTGATCTATAGAATAAGGTGTAATTGTAACATACTTCCCCGCAATATATTCCCGCAACCATTGTAAAGCCTCTTGAGAATATGGTTGGGCCGGTTTGCCAAAATGTGAACATTCAGGGGCATCAATTCCACATAATCTTATCATGAGTGTTTCTTGTTTTAATTCAGTTCGCGTCGTGGGGATTTTTCTTAACCAACCCCATCCAAGAAATCTCCCTCCCGGAGTATGATAGAATCTGAAATTATCACCATCAGGGACTGAAGTGACATATCCGTATAATTTTCGATTATTATTTAATATTGATGATGTTAAATCAAGATAATTTCTAATTCGACGAATATATCGTTTATAGAATTTATACAGAAGGAAAATGGATGTTGTTAATCCTGCTGTGAAGAAAAGAACTTTTGGATGTAATATCGAGACATCTTGGTGTGGTAAACTAGTTATGGGAGGCATTGCGTGGGTAGCTTACTTTTGAACTAGAGAGTGAGTTAGAGAAACTTGATTTGATTCCAAAACATCAAAAAAAATATAGTTGCGCACTTCGTCACACGGGTATTTGCAGTCAAATATGTGTTGTCCAGTAACAGTTAACAACCAGCATGTTTTTTCAAGTGATCTGTATATTGCCACCAAATTTATGTTCGTGGTGCTCTATAAAATACTTCAGTAGTGATCAAGTTCATTTTAACTAAAGAGCTTTCCTTTGGCATATAGACCTTATCTTGTTTGTGCTTCAAGTGACTTCCCCATCCAGGATATTGGGTGTTCTTAAGTATAATACACCTTGTTCTTTCGGGTAAGTTATATATACTCAGTACCGAAATTTTCAAATAACGACTCCAGCTTTGTAGCTTATGGCCAATTTCAAATCAAGATCAATGGGTGTCAAAAATTGATCTGGTGTAGCATTTTTTCGCTACCACAGAATTTCATTGTCTCCTCTTCTGACTACTCTGGCTCCCCTCTCGCGCACTAAATCTTCCGGCATTGTTTCCACACTCTTGAACTCCACAGTTCTTCTTTGGTATTGGTTCCCTTAAAGTCTTTCATTTAATTCTGAAGTAGTAACATCGCTGTCCAAAATATAGATATATTATCCACCCGGCTCCTCCCATCACATAGAGGTATTTACGATCGTCAAATCCTACTGTTTATAATACATCTTTTTGGTTACTTTTTTCGTCGTTTATCCGGCTATCTATATTCACAAATTCACACATTATCCATAGATAAAACAATTATCTGTTAAAAAAATGTCGTTAGCAGATGGAGAATATGAAATAGATCTATCATCGTTACTAGATCTACCTTCCAGTACCGACGATAATAATATAGCTATACGATATGGATTTATTCCTGATTCAATGGATCAATCAAAACCAGTTAAATTACATCAAAATAAAGACGAATATATACTTGAAACAACAGATTCAGATAATAAATCAATATTATTTGAAGGTATACCTCAATCACGAGCTGGAGCAACAAACGATTCATATTATCTTACTCACACTCCTGATAATACTGTCCAATTGAAAAAATTAACCACTACTATTCGATTTAATAAATCAAGAAATGTAAATAAATTAAATACAAAGATTAATCAATGGCAGAAACAAGTTGCTTCCCAACTGAAACCCAGTATCAAAAAGCTGACTAGTGCCACCATTGTTGATAAACCAACAACCCCGAAAACTGCATCAAAAAGACCTCCGGTGGTTTCTACACCTAATAGAAAATCACATCATAATGATGAACCTATAATTAGTGAATCAGATTTCGACGATTTGAATGAAAGTGATGGAGACGACCATGGGTTTCCTGTCATTATTATAGACGATATGAAGAAGAAGGTCATTTTGGAAGACCCGGTAACATCTCCGAAAGAAACTAATCTCGTTGAACCTAAAAAGCCGATAAAGAAAGATATCAAGTTAGAACCTCTGGAAAAAAGTATAGATTTAGATGATGACTTTAAAGATTTAGAAGATCAACTTCAAGAAGTTCTCGAAGAAGAAGAACCAAAACAAACCAAAGGTGATTCTTCAATCAAGTTTGATGATTCGGATGAAAGTGATGTTGATGATTTTCGTTTTACCGGTATAAAAATAGATGAAGGAAATTCCCAACCAAAAAAGAATGCTCCAGTTTTCAATAATAGAACTTCTGGAAATAGTAAACCAATGAGTTTACGTGATTTAGTAGGAGGAGAAAGTAAAACTCGGGATGCTGACTTGAGTAGTAGCGAAGAGGAGTGAAAAACTTTACTGTACTATTGTTGTGGTTGAAATAATTGCAATTTGTTCAATTGGTTTATCATTTTCATCAGTTTCGACATTTTCAATTTGTTTCACAACATCAATTCCCAGAATAATCTTACCAAATATAGTATGCTTATTATCCAAGAATGAAGCTTCTTCGGTTGTAATGAAAAATTGAGATCCGTTAGTATTAGGTCCTGCATTTGCCATACTTACCATGAATGGGTTTTTATGGTTTAATTGATTATTTATTTCATCAGGGAAATGACCACCCCAACATGATTCTCCTCCAGTTCCATCACCATTTGGATCTCCAGTTTGAATCATAAAATGTTTTATGACCCGATGGAAAATAATATTATTATAATATTTCTTATTACATAATTTAATAAAATTTTCCACTGTTTTTGGGGCTAGTTTATCAAATAATTCAATCTTGATATCGCCCAATGTAGTATGTAATGTAACTTTAGAGTTTTTAAAAGTATTTTCAATGGGCTTGGTTGAATCAAAGACAAATAGTTTATCTGAAAGTGTGGCTAGTATTATTGGCTGTTGTTTCTTCAATTGAGAATTAATTAATGGGTTTTTTGAAGTTATCATTTCACTGGATAGTAGCCTTGTTTCAGTTTCACTAAACAGCGCAATCAAGTTATATTTTTCTTTGCCATATTTAGCGATTATATCATGCGTTTGTAAATCATAGCAAATGATTTTATCTTTAGTTGAATACAAGAGAGTGTTACCAGCGAGGCAAGCATTTGCTATATGCTCTTCCTTGATAGTTCGAATAATTTTCCCAGATTTGAAATTAAATTGATGAATGTATTGTTCAGATTGAACTATGAAATAGCTTTCATTCAAGAGTATCTTATTCGGTATTATTTTCATTTTAATTAATTTAAATAAATCAGTCTGAGATTTTACTTTAAAGTCAATTCCTTCAGGTAACAGCAACAGCTTGGGAGTCCAATATTCAATTAATCCCTTATCGTCACAAGATATAAAGCATTCATGGTTGTGGTTATATATGATACATCTGATTGGTCGTTTTATACGAAATAAGTTTGAAACGTCTACTACTTGATCTTGTTCTTGTTCTTCAGGTATAATCATCCAATATTTAGTATCATTTTCTTGATCACCAATTAAAAGCGAATCAACTGCATCAAAAGTAAACCACGTATTACAGTTGGAAACATTCGGAACAAAATCTATCAGAATACCTTGAATCATATCCAAAGTAGTTAAATCAAATAACTTTATATGTTTATCGTCCTTTGCAAAAGTGGCTAGTTTCAGATTATCTCGATTTACTAACAATTGAGATACTGAATGGCCAGGATGAGCCACAAATTGTTTGATACATTTCAAAGTCGAAACGTCTTTGCCTTTGGCTTCGTCTCGTTTCCAGAATTTGATTCTGCCATCAGCCAATCCAGTAATTATTACTGAATTGTTCGGATTGGTAACAAGAGATGTTATTTGTGAGTCGTTGGTATATGAATGAGTATATTCTGGTATGTACCTGACTAACTTCTTCCTCTTCTTTCTTTCAGGTTCTGTATCATGTTCCCTAGAGGACATGTTTCAATATGTGTCCCTAGAAAGATTTGGTTGTAAAAAAGGAAATTTGGTTGTAAAAAAAAAGGGACTACAAATTTGGTTGTAAAAAATTGAGGGTCAAATTTGGTTGTAAAAAAAAGCTTCGCGGTTTTGTTGATTTTTCGTTTAGCGCACGTCCATTCCTCTTGTGAATGTAAAAGCTGCCTTTTAAGTCTTCGAGCTTGACCCATCTAAGTTTTCTTTGGTATAAATACTAGCCCCTCTTCTTGCGGCTTTTTGAATTCAGTTTTATCAACCCTTTAGTGTGACAAACGAAACCCTGGCTATTTTTACTTTCTTAGGTTTCCTTTCTTCAACCATGGATCAAACATTACTAGAATTATCCAATAGAATCAACAATTTGGAGTTGCTTTTGGATCATGCTAACCAAGCTGAGCCAATTCTATCACAAGTTAAATCTTTAAAACTGCAACTAGCTAATATTTATAAGGAACATCCTGAATTAGTCAAATTCAATCAAATTGTAACTGACCTTAAACTTTGGAGTTCGTTAGAACAAGGCAAGAAGCAACAGGAGCAATCTACTGACAACGAAATCAACACCAGTATGAAACAGGATTTGGTAATAACTAATTATCCTAGTTTGAAACAAATATCTTCAAATCTAAACGAATTAACATCATTAACTTCAAGTTTAATTGTTGATAAATTGAATTCAGATATACAAACAAGTGACATTCTTCATAGCAAAACCCACTTGATGTCATATAAAGACGATATCAAACGCGTTAGAAAACTAATGAATACACTTATTGTTAAGAATATGATTGTTTATGAACAATATATTCAATTAATTCTACAAGAAAATCAAAACTGGCTACAAATTGATGAAACATTAAGTAAACTTAATTATAAAATTAATAAAATTGAGTCTATACAAGCTGAACAGAACAAGTATTAAACAGAAATTGTCTTCCAAATATTTAATCCATCACCACCAGTAGATACTAAGCATCCTGGGATTTGTTTATGCCATCTTACATCCTTGACGTCCCTTTGCCAATGAACAAACAATAATTGTGGAGGGATATCATTCAACTCTTTAAAATCTTTCCTTTGAGTAGAAATTTCTTCATCGTCTGCTTCAACAGCTAAATCCCATAATGTGACAGTATTATCTTCTGAAGATACAGCAATTATAGATTCATCCAATGGGTTGAATGAAATTGAAGTCACTGGAGATTTATGGAAATCATAGTTAGCAACTGGAGTTGGATTAGTGTTCGCTGTGAAATTTCTTAAATCCCAAACACTCCAAGTACCATCATCATGTCCTGATGCCAATAAATGATTAATTTTATTACACCAAGAAATAACATTGACATCGGTTTGAGAAGCCACTACGGAAATGGCTGGCTTGTGTTTTTTGGATCTTGTATCCCAGATACGAACATATCCATCACAACCTGCTGTTGCAAAAACCGTTGCTTCACCAGTTGACCATTGAATATCTTCAATTGAAGCTTGGGAGCTGAAAAATGGAGTCTTGTCGGTAACCCAATTCGAGGTTGTTCTTGAAGTTAAATGTATTCTCCCGGATAAATCCCCAGTTAATAACGCACCGGTGTTTATTAAAGGTGACCAATCTAATCCATATCCTTCAACATTACCATGAGCTCTTATGGTATGGATTGGTTTTTTGGAAGACTTAGGAATCATATATCCTGGACTATCAAATGCTTTATATTGGGCTGATAAATCAAAAATATATGCTTCACCATTTTCTGACATTGTCGCAGTTAAGTATTCTCCAGTTTGTTGTGAATGTGGAGATACTCTAATTCTATTGGTAGTATGTCTTAATGGAATAGTTTCGCTATCTAAGATAGGATCAGAATCAACGTCGTCATCTTCATCTTCATTGTCTTCTTGATCATCGTCTTCGTCTTTGACCAATGTCTTGGCTAGAGATGATGCCTTCATTACTATTAATTCGTTGTCTTTCCCCTTGGAAGCTTGAGTAGCAGTTGTCATATATACAGAAGCTGGGTATGATCTTCTTTCATTTCCTAAATTATCTGGTAAAATATCAATGGTTAAACATGGCCAAGGCAAATTAACATTATGTAACATTTCATATACTGATGGATCAGCTTCCAAAACTTCATCTGGACCTAAAGGTCTTGATTTATGAGGTAAATATATCGATGATTCCGACTCTTCCTCTTGTTGTTGTTCTAATTTTTCAATCTTTTCATTTGCGGCTTCTTCGTCCATTTCTTCATCTTCCTCTACATCATCCAATTCAATGATTTCACCATCACTTTCAAACTCATCCCCATAAGGATCTTCAAATTCACCTACATCAAGATTAGGATCTTCAGAAGTTTGTATAGCAGTCTCGTTTCCAATTTTCTTATTGTGACTTTCCAAGTCATCTGATGCTCCACGTTTTGACATGATGTCCTTTTTATTGGTTTAAACACTTCTATTGTAAGGAAATTTTTCAAGCCAATTTTTTTTTGTTCTTCGAGAAGAGCTGGTAGGTTTGTTGCATCATCGCGCGGAAGCGACAATATCAAAACATCCATACTTACATATTTTCCACTACACAAACACGTAAAATAAGAAGCTTTAATATTACTGCTACTTGGAAGCAATTGAAATTAGGGTTATGTCGAGAAAAGCATTCTTAGATCAGGAACCTCCTCCGGGGTATATTCCCGGAATAGGCCGAGGAGCCGTTGGATTTGTTACCAGTGTTGACAGTTTCAACAAGGGATTAGCTATTACCCAAGCTGAAGAAGATGAAGATGAAAATGATCGATATGACAATAGTGGAGTGAACGAAGAAGGAATCCTTACTAGTACAGGTGTAAAAGATGCCGATGATGAAGAAGCTGATCGAATATATGAACAAATTGATCAGAAACTCCAAACCAAACGAACCCAGCAAGAGACAATAAATACAACTGTTGATACCAAGGTTAATTTCACAGATTTAAAACGTGATTTGGCTACTATTTCTGAAGAACAATGGGAAATGTTACCTGAAGCAGGTGATATCACCAGACGAAATAAACGAACACGACTCCTAGAGCAGCAACAACAACGTACATATGCTGTGCCTGATATTATGCTTGCTGGGGTTGCAAATGGTAAGACCAATTTTAAATCAATTTCTGAATCCCGAGATAAATTATTAAGTTCTCAACTTGATAGTTTAATTCCGACAACAAAAGTAGATTCTAATTTAGAAAACCAAATTTTGAACATGTCAGGAGTGGAGCAGGATGTTAAAATAGCTGATATAAATAAGGGGAGAATAATATTAAGTTCATTACGGAAAACTGAACCCTTTAAGCCAAGTTCATGGATTCTGTCTGCTCGTTTAGAAGAACAGGCGAATAATTTACATCAAGCAAAAATATTCATTAAACAAGGATGTCAAAATATCCCTGCAAATGAAGACATTTGGCTTGAAAATATTCGAATTCATAGTAAAAATGATTGGAAATTATGTAAAACTATCATAGCTGAAGCATTAAGTCATAATAGAAAGTCAGAGAAGCTATGGATTAAAGCCGTAGAACTTGAAAATGATAAACCTTCCCAGAAAAGAGTGGTTATGAAAGCATTACAAGAATTACCAAACAATGAAACGTTATGGAAATACATGATTGAATTTGAACAAGATCCAGATTCAGTTACTAAATTATTAACTAAGGCAGTTGAATTATGTCCTCAAGAATGGGACTTCTGGTTAGCGTTAGCAAATGTTTCAAGTTATCAAGATGCAAAAATCTATTTGAATAAAGCAAGAAAGGTTTTACAAGGTGATGTACGCGTATGGATAGCAGGATGTAAATTAGAGGAACGAGAAGCTCCAGAATCTTGTGAACAGAAGTTAACTAAATTGGTTTCAAAAGCATTATCTGAACTGACTCTGTTGGATAAACAAATATGGTTCAATCACGCCAAAGAAGCTGAAATTGAAGGATTCCGTGAAACTTCCAAGGCAATTATACGAGGATACCTTAGTGTAGCCAAAGAACTTGCCTTCGAAAAATTGTTAGAAGATGCTGATATAATGTTTAAATCGGGCCATAATATAACTGGTGGTTCCATATTGCAATTTATTATAAATGTTCATCCTAATAATATAGATTGTTGGAAGAGTTTATTTATATCGGTTAAGCAATCACAAGATTTAAATTCTCTTTTCAAATTTTATGATCGAGCCATTGAATTGAATCCAAAAATTGTATTATTTCGTTTAATGTATGCCAAGGATGTATGGAAACTTGCTAAAGACGTAACTAGAGCAAGAAAGATTCTTACCAAGGCAAACAAATCCTTGAATGACCAATCTATTAATTTAGCAATTCTTAAATTTGAAATTCAGACTGGTAATATTGATAAAGCAGAAGCATTTGCTTGTGACTTGGTGGAAAATAATCCAACCACAACAGATAAGTACTGGTACAAATATATCCATATCCTACGTTGTTTACACAGAGATACCTCATTACAATTTTCAAATCGAGCCAGGAATATATTCCCTGATTCCGAGAAACTTGCCCTACAAAACATTCAAATACTTTTATATGATTTAAATAAACCTACCCAGGCAAGAGAAGTGACATCTCAAGCTGTCAAACAATGTCCTGATTCAGTCCCAATTTGGAAATTACTATCGCTTATAGATGAACAACATTTGCATATTATTATAAGAGCAAGATCTGATTTAGATATGGCAATTTTACAAAATCCAAAATCAGATGAACTTTTGGCAGCCAAAATCCAATTTGAAATAAGACAACAGGATATGATTGCTGCAAGACAGCTTACAAACCGGGCATTAAAATTATTCCCCAAATCTTCTTCGATATGGATGATTTATCTTTCATTAATTCCCAAAATGTCCCATCGTAAAACCTCATTTATAGATGCTATGAAGAAGACTGAGAATTCTCCAATTATTTTACTTGGAGTAGGGGTGTTTTTCTGGATCGATGGGAATCATCAAAAGGCTAAATCTTGGTTTGATCGGGCATTAAAGTCTGGTCATATAAATGGTGATATTTGGAGTTGGAGTTTTAACTATTTACAAAAATATGCGCCTCAAGAGGAAATTAATCAATTTTTAAACAAGTATCAAGAAAATTATGATGATATATCAACAGGTGAATGCTTCTGTTCGATTAAAAAGGATATAAATAACTTTGAGAAGAGTCCTACTGAGATATTGAAGTTGGTTTCTCTGCGTCTATTAAATAAAGGGGTATTACTAAATACGATATAATTCATACATTTTAAGGTTTAATGCACTCAAAAGACAAGGAAATTGGCCCTGTTCATTATTTATGACCCATTTTTCAGCCATTTCTTCACACATTGATTTGAATTCAAAACTTCCATATGCTTTTAAAGCTTTTGTTTCAAAATCAATTACTAAATAGGAATTCTCTTTACTTGGCAAATATTTAGAAACTAATTTTAATCTTGATGATAATTCATTAGGATTTGTAACACTTGGTAAAAATTCAATTGTAAATCCAAAATATTTCGAAATTATCGTTAAAATATCCTTACTCTTTTTGGTATATATATCTCTTAATCTAACGATTCTTTTATTTAATTTATTAATTGTGTCTTGTAATAGTTCCTTGTCGTTTTCTTGTCTTTCAAAAACAGCTCGCGGTATAAAGTCGGTCGTACTACTATTGTTTATGAATTTATCAATAAGACTTTGATTTTCATTTCTTAATGCATCTAGGGTTTCTTTCCTTATATCTTGCTCTTTAGATACTAAATTATTTTTCAACTGTAAAATTTGGAGATCTTTCCGTTTTAAATTTATTGAAGTGGTATCATTTAATTTAGTGTTTAAATCTTGTACTGTAGATTCCAATTGTTTAATCTTAGTTTTAAGTTTTATATTTTCCCTTTCTAAATCAGAAAGTTGAGATCTAAAACTAAGTCTTTTCTGAGAATCATCGGTATGGGGTCTTTTAGATCCAATTGTTGGTGCTTGTGGTGCAGGATGAGTTAATTGAGATTGTAATTTCTCAATTTCCTGTTTATATTCTCCTACTAATTTCTCTAAATTCGTAAGGTATTGATCAGTTGCTTTATCATAAGGTTTATTTTCATCTTCTTCTTTTTTCTTTGCTTGAATCTTTTCCATTTCTTCTAGCAGGTTTCTTAAAAATGCAATTTCACGAGAGTTTAAATTTTTGGTTTGTTCTAATTGATTATTTTGTTCTACAAGATTTTTAGACTGGGCTTCTAGACTTTCTATGGTTGGTAAATATTGCTCCTCTATAACTTGCATATTTTCTTCTAAATATTCTCTTAACTCGTTAGTTTCTCTCGTCTTATCGTCTAATTTTTCCTGAAGAGTTAAACACTTAATTTGAGAATCTTTAAATATTTGAATAAAATTCTTAATTTTAATTGTATTTGACTCTTCATCACTATTACTAGAAGAATCTTGTATAGATTCATTCAAGATTCTAAATAAATCATTGAATTTTGTTTGGATTTCTGATTTTTCAATATCTAATTGTTGACATTTTTCTTCAACACCTTGTAAATGCCGAAGCTTATTGCTTAATGTCGAGATCTTTTCCTTAAGGACTTGATTTGAAATTTGATTTTGAGATAATTTTTCACATTTTAATTGCAATTGATTATAAGTTTTCTGTAAATTTGAATTTTTATTAAGTAAATTTTGATTCAAATTTGATAATGAATCTTTATTATTTAACAAACTAGAATAACTTTTCAATTGGTGAATTAAATCTTCATTTTTCAGTTGTAATTGTTGGATAATTTTTTCTTTAATTTCAATCCCTTGATTTAATTCATTTACAATGATTAATTGACGATTCCAATTTTCACTAACTTGGTGATGCTTCCTTTGTAACCGATCATATTTGGACTCTAAATCTCTAGCTTCGCTTGAAAGAGTTTGATTCTTTGACCTCAATTGGTCAATTTCAGTTCGTAATGATTGGTTGGTTACTTTGTCAATTTGAGACTGATTATCTAATTTTGACTCCAATTGTTTCTTTTCTTGGTAAGTAAAATCAAAATTTGCCTTTAATTTTGAGTATTCTTCTGCCTTTTCAGTTAGAATTGCTTCATATTCACGAATTATTGCATCTTTTTCTTGTTTCAAGATTTCCTTCTCTGTCGTTAAAGAATCAATTTGGAATTTATATTTGGAGACTGTTGCCAGTTTTTGTTCAAATGTATTTCCTCCATCTTCTATAAATGAATTACGAGAAGGATTAGAAACAAACGGGGAAGAACCTGTGGACATAGTCTTCTTCTTGAGGGGTACCCTTGTTTAGCCTCTCTTATTGTTTACTTTTACAGCACTTTTTCTGGTTGCCAGTTTAAATTCTTTTTTCGTTGTTTTAATGTCGTTTGTTTTCTTTTTTGTTTGGTGGGTTGATATCTTAATTGCTGTCTGGGATTGACAGAAATTCCTCAATTTGGTGCGGGTGGAAATTCCCGCCATACAAAACTCTCTCGTGCGAAAAGTATTAGTGTGTGTGTGCCACCAATTGATCTGTTGCTTGTTAAATATAGAAACAATGTCAAAGATGTATGTGTGAACTATTATTTATTTTATAATAATATACTAACTTGTCGTGCATTAGTCCCAGAAATTTTAAATTATTAGAAGAATTAGAAAAAGGAGAAAAGGGATTAGGAGCTGAATCAATTTCATATGGTTTAACAAATCAAGATGATATTACCATGACATATTGGAATGGAACAATCTTAGGTCCCCCACATTCATGTCATGAAAATAGAATTTATTCGTTACGGATTATTTGTGATGAAAGTTATCCTGATAAACCACCAAAAGTTACATTTATATCCAAAATTAATTTGCCATGCGTTGATTCACAAGGTAACGTACTTGCTTCCGAATTTGATACATTAAAGAATTGGAAGAGATCATATACCATGGAAACAGTATTACTTGAATTAAGAAAGAGCATGGCATCACCAGTCAACAAGAAGTTAAGTCAACCGCCTGAAGGTTCAACTTATTAACATTTGCATTTTGTCTTGAGCTTAGTTTTTTCTTCTTTTCTATAGAGTAGTCTCTACTGTGTTTTCCGACTTTCACTAGTATTCTCTTTAATAAATAAACGTATATATACAATCTGTGCCTCTATAAATTTCCTTCAGCTTCCTGTTCCAAGAACTTTTTGAGTTCATGTTCAGTGTTCATGAAATCTTTTACGTCAGCAGCATATTTTGAATTTGGATCAAATAAATCTTGATTTGTTTCACTATTAGTCACTTCTATATTTATCCAGGTCTTCGTTATTATCTTCTCACCATTCTTCTTGGTAGTTGTCGGTATTGCGCATCTTTGGAATATCCGCTTGAAAGGTAGGCATATTATCTCCAAAGGTCTTGATCCATCCAAAGATGCTGGTCTAAACGTACATTCATGTTGTGTTAATGATTTTAAATGACATTCATATTTTTCAGGATTATTAAGTTGTTCAGAATATTGGTTTTTAATTTCAGACGCCGAGAATACAGGTATTGGTGGTGCCATGGTAGTATATATATGCCTTTCGCTTTTCCGTTATCCTTAGTATATCCTGGTCTAAGTCAAACAAGTTTCGCGAGATACAAAAGAAAAAACCAAGTGAACAAAAGCTATATTTTTTTTTAATAATATACACAAATATCTTCAATTTATTATACTAACATCTAACATCTATTCCTTTCCTCTTTTCGGCTTCTCTAAATTCAAACATTGCTTGTACACCTACAAAAAGTGCAATTGAAGACAATACAAAAAATTGAAACCCATCGTAAGTATTAAATAAATCATGTAATAATTTCAAAGTTCCGTCTTTCCCTAGGCAAAAACCTACCAAATTTGCAATCATCATCATCCAAATATTTGTAACTGCTCCAACTCCACATAAATATCTAAACCATGGTTTCTCACTAAATCTCTTAAACAACAATGTCGCTAATAACTCTGGCATTAAGAAAATAACAATTAACCAACCCCACATTAATAATTTTAATTCAATATCATGCCAAATGGCAACAAAACTAAACACCAAAAGACTGTTGATTATTCTATATTTTCCCCCTCCACCCATGGGAATATAAATATACCGAATCACCCATTTATTATAGGACCTATGCCAGGCTCGCCAAAATGCAAGAGCACTATAATTATTTGCCATACATCTAATCATATTCTCAGGAGGATCAATTCCATCTAATAAACTCCAGAATCTAAATAATCTCCAAGGAATTAATAATTTTAGCCAAATGATTATTAAATTGAAAAATCCCAACATGGAAAGTTGAAATGGGGTGTCTCCATCCCATGCTTTCCTTTTCGATACAGCAACAACATAAGTGAAATGTAACAAGAATTCCATTACAAATAAACAAAAGGCAAACCTCAAAAAGTAAATGAACGTTCTTTTGTAATTCTTTACACTTTCAAGTGTTTCGTAATTAGATTGATAAATGTAGTCGTTAAAGGTAATAATGGGTCCAGCAATAAATAAAGGCGCATAACTTATGTATGCAATATAATTAAGAACATTATAATCATCGATTGGGAGTGGAGCAGTTAATCTTGCCCTATCATCAAGATCTTCTAGTTTTATTTGTTCACTAGTTTTCTTTTCAGTTTGTAAATCTTGAATTGCTTTATTTCTCTCTATAAAATCAAGATTAAAAGAAATCATCCGAAGCAAAGTCAAATTATAGAATACATCCCATCTAGAAATAATCCCCTTGAATCCATGATCCAAAATGTCGATTCCAAATGGAACTTGACCTACCCAATGATTTACAAATAACGAGGAAATTCCATATATCCAAGTTAACCAAATTGCTGTTCTTCTATCATGTACATATTTCCCAATGGCATAGTTGATACACACATGAATTAAAACTCGAATCAAATTAAAACCATGAGCACCAATCAAAAATATAATTCCAAATGTAAAATCAAAATATGACCTTTTAGAACGAACGTTAGGAACAATAAACTGAATTAATCGTCTCAAACATACGTGCAAAGTTATTAAGAGACAAAGTAATGGGAAATTATTTCTGAAAAACCTATATTGTTGGTCAGAATTGTCAACTTTCCTACCAAACATCCAACCATCGGTCAACAACGGAGCAAATTTAGGATAGTTTGGGTTGGTCTCATTGGAAGCATCCATTGCTGTCTTGACCATCAACGGCACTACTATGGCAAATACCACCAAGTATAGTTTAAATTCTATAGTTGACCATCTTGAATGTGGGGATGCACGTTTAATTATCGCTTGTCTTTTCCCTGCATTAGTGTTGGGACCTAAACGAGTATCCAACGTTTCTAATGCAAATATATTTCGCACCTGACCAAGAACTGACATGGTCTGTAATGTATTTGGTGAAGTGCAAGTCTTTAAAGTATCGTAGTATTCTGCGTGATACAAAACTTGCAAAGGACTAAAAGCAAACAGAAAAAAGGCAACCAGAAAATTTTTAGAATTTGTATAGAAAAAGGGATTCAGGGTTGGGACAGTTAACTCTAGAAAAATATTGAAATAATGTCAGATAAATACAGTGAGTCCGACTTGGATATAGAAAGAAAGCCAAATCCAAAGGGTTGGGTGCCCCCAAGGGCCCCTTATAATCCATATGATCCTATGGATATTAGACCTCCAGAAGGTTATCCATCAGAATTTACTGCTCCACGTAAAGCTCCCAAGGGATTTTCTTCAGTTCCTGTTGAAAGTACTCAATACGGGAAGGTTAATGACACTATGAAAAGATTAAATTACTCTCCTCGTCCGATGTCTGATTTGTATCCTGGTCAATACAAAGTATTAAGAAGAATTGATACTGATCATAGATTACATTTTGGTTCGAGAATTTTTGGATATGTTATAGTTGGAACTGCATTGACCTATGCAATATTCTTTCACCGATGGAATCGAGGTTCAGAAAATGTATTTTCTAATACATACAGATCAAGATTAAACCTAAAAGAAAAAGTTTTAGGGTTAAATGAACGAGAACATGATGATTTATACCATCCAAAGGATTCTGGTGCCTCGGTTAGAGGTGTTGAAGATAGTAAATATCTTCCAGATTCCTTAAGGAAAACTCCAGAAAATGAGTTGGTATTAAGTAGGCCATCAGAAAAGCACATCTTAGAAGCCAACAGAATACAACAACAAGAAGAAGAAAAAATGTTGAAACAATTGGATTATCATGAAAGATATTTAAAAGAATTTATTGAAAAAAATCCAAGTGTTGTTGAACCTGTCCCACAATCACCAGATACAAATAACACACCTAGAAAGAAATGGCTTGGCATATTTTAATGTAGTATGTTAAAAATAATTCTCTTTGTATATAAATAAACACAGTATTAAAAAATGCTTATCTATGAAGTTGCAATTTTTTTTTTACAAATATTCACATGTATTGTAGAAATTTCATTTGCAAATGTATAATTACTGAGAAACAAGGGCGTATAAGCATTGCCAGCTTTTTCGGTACTGGTGAAAAAAACCACATAAATATATATTTACTTGAAAAACAATAATTTACCTTTTTGGTAGATTGGATTAAAAAAGCTAGTTTATGTATTATTCCAGAATATGCCTGTTCCACAGGGGATATCCCTTTCAACCACGTTCGTTAATGTCACTATTCTCATATTTAAGTTATTTGCGGTCTATTTTCAAGAGCTAATAGGTTATAAAAACAACAAGGATCAGAATAAAGATAGTAGTAAAAACCCACTCACTGCAGCAGAAACGTTAGATCACACAAATGATGCGTTTAAACATAGTATCATAAATTCTAGAAACATTTCCGAGATAACCGCTATAAGCGGCTATGTTATACGAGAACATGTAATTACCACAAGAGATGGCTATTTATTAGTAATTCACAAATTGGAAAATCCCAAGTTATTTACTCGACGTGGTAGTTATCGTCAAACTGACAAGATTGTTTATTTCCATCATGGACTAATGACCAGTTCTGAACTTTTTGTGTTGGGATCAACTAAGGAGAAAACTCTCCCATATTTACTAGCCGATTTAGGCTATGATGTTTGGTTAGGAAATAATCGTGGTAACAAATATTCTAGAAAACATCTTAAACTTTCAGTTTCAGATCCAAGATTCTGGGATTTTTCATTGGATGAATTTTCATATTTTGATATTCCTGATACAATAACTTATATTAAGAACTATTATCCTGTATTTGATGATGTCAAAATAACATATATTGGATTTTCCCAAGGTTGTTCACAATTATTTGCTAGTCTAAGTTTGAATCCTAGTTTAAATTCAAGTATTAAACTCTTTGTGGGTTTATCGCCCGCAATTATACCTCAGAATTTAAATCATCCTATGTTTAAATTAATAGTTCGACAAACAGCATCTGATAATGCCTTTCTTTATAGTTTATTTGGAAAAAGGGCAATTTTACCTTCAGTTTCATTTTGGTCGGTTATATTGGGCCCAAGACTCTATGAAATGATAGTTGATAAATCATTATCGTTATTATTTGGTTGGGATGGTAAGAATATAAGTCAACTTCAAAAGGAAATTGGATATCCACATATGTTTTCTAATAGTTCGGTGAAATCATTATTACATTGGTTTCAAATTATTGGTGCCAAAAGATTTCAAATGTTTAATGAAACTTGTGATTTTGGTCTTACTAGATTATCTTCATTATCTGAATCACTGCAGAAAAAGAGCAATTTAGTAGCTCCATTCCCCATCGCTGACCATTTAAATGTTCCTATGCTTCTCTTCTACGGGGATGAGGATATTTTAGTTGACATTAATAAAACGAAGAATGTTATTGTGGATAATAATGAAATTATGAGAGAAAAGTTACAATTGATATTATGCCAAGGATATGAACATATGGACACTTTATGGGGAGACAATGTATATGAAGATGTATTTGTAAAAATAATTGAAAGGTTAGAACAAGACAGTAAGGGAAATATTGATAATGGGATAGGTGTAAATAATAAGACCAGCATTGCGAGTATAAGTCTACAGCCAGACAGTAGTAAATCTACTAATGGGAACAAGACTCTAGAGAAACCAATAACTAATATAGTTATTAACGGAAATAATACTCGAGAGCAGTACATTAATGGACATAATAAGATTACAGAACAAGAAGGTAATATGAAAGTTACCAATAGAATAGTATTAGAACATAAGGACAATAAGATCGATATTTCTAATAGGAAATTGATTAATTATAGAGTTTATTAGATTTTTAGATAATATTCATAGACAGACAGATTATAGGGCTAGGTCCAACTGTATCTCTACTATATTACCCGGACATCTTCGCGAACATTAAAGAGCATCAAAAGTTCGAAAACTTTTTTTTCAAATTTTACCTCTTTTTCTTCTTTAACGCAAATTCACAGCCATTTACAACGTTAAAGCATTCCCTTGAGGTTGAACCCATTACGGCGTTCTGACCCATGACCATCGGAATATTGTTGTCGAGAATATAGTTGTAATGATTATTTTCTTTAAGTTTTGGATGGACTGGAGAACGAAATGAGTTGATCTTGGGTGCAGCATTCCATCTGTTGAATAACTTTGTTTATTTCTAAGGGTTTACCTTCGTGTGCCCGTATGGGGTTTGCTGCAAGGATTGACTGGACATCTATATTTTTGCTTCTTGGTTAAACATTTGAACGTTTGGTGTTCATACTTACATGTGTGCCAGCCGTTTGAAATCTTGTAGTTTTATTGTAATCATCTCTGATGTATAACTGATGTATACGCTCATTCCCAGTGTCCTTTTATTCTACTTTCATATTCAGAGCATAGTTTGCAGTTTAGTGATCTGGTTATAGCTTGATGTTTCCTATCATTTTTTGGTCTCGGTGAAAAAAAAATAGACAGTTTGTACAACCTACTATATTAACCATGTCAGTATGAGATTTTGCCTCCATTTGATAATCATATGGGCACTCTTAGCACTTTCTATTGAATCTACTATACTAATTGAAGTTCCCGGAGGCAAAAAGTTGATCAAAAGAGAAAATGATACTTGTTCATCGCAAATCCCTTTGATTCCTCCCCAGGAAAGATGTCAATTTATAACCACAAATTGTCAAGATCATGAAGGACTAGTTAATTATTTCAACTTCTATTATTGCAAGTTTGGATTTTTGAAATCATTTGCTATTATACCGTTGTCGATTTGTTTATTTATTTTGTTCTTATCATTAGGAGTTACTGCTTCTGAATTTTTATGTCCAAATTTGGATACAATTTCCAAATTTCTTCAATTATCAGATAATCTTGCAGGATTGACATTATTAGCATTTGGAAATGGTGCTCCAGATATGTTTAGTACTTTCCAGGCATTCACTTGGGATGCTGGAAGTTTAGCTATTGCTGAATTAATTGGTGCCTCTTTATTCATCGTCACTGTTGTCGTGGGAACAATTGCTGTATTGCATCCATTTGAAGTACCTCAAAATATATTTCTCAGGGATGCAGCGATGTATATCTTTATCGTGTTTGTGGTAATTATTTCCTTGCTCGTCGGTTCTTTGCTGCTTTTCACAAGTTCATTATTGGTAGTTGCATATGTATTGTACGTTGGTGCGGCTGTTTATAACCACTCGAGTTATAAAGCAAAAGTTGCTCAATTATTAAAAGACCAAAGATCCAGAGATGCATTTGCTGACACGGTACATCGTGATATTGAAGAGATAGATGAGATTTATCTTGATAATTTGTCAAGATTACCTACAATTGACGATTTACGTTTGAATAATGAATCAGTAAATGAATATTTAACGTTTCAAGATATGCCACATGAATCAATTTCAAAGTCAATGACATCTTCAGCAGGAACATATGGTCTACGGATGTTGTTAAAGGACTTGTCTGTGTATTCTAATTCCTCCCCTGGTAACATCTATTTGTCAAGGGACCGAGAATTGACTAGCCCATCTAACAACGTAACATCAATAGAAATGGAACGTCAAGGGGGCGACTTTGAAGAAGTGGATAACAATAAATTTGACTCTGAAGTTGTGAAGTTCTTATTTCCTCGACTTTCTGAATTTGACAATGCAAATATACCTGATAAGATCTTCATGATATTTTCATTTCCTGTTAATACTTTACTTCGACTTACTAATCCGGTCAGAAATCGGATAACCATAGAAGAGCTTAATCAAGCGATACGAAACCTGGAAACTGATTTTGACTATGAACAAGATAAACGATTTCTTGTCTTTCAAACAGCAGCTGGATTTATATTCCTAATTGTCAATTCAACTAGCTCAACGCTGCGATTCTGGAGCATTGGCTTACCACTTGGGATAGTTTCCACATTTGCTTTGACATACCTAGTTAATATCATATACCCAGATGGGCCCAGTTCGGTAAGATTTGCATCCCGTATAAACACCATAAATTACTTTGCTGCATTTCTAGGGTTCATAGTGTCAATCTCATGGATATCGATATTCGCCGGCGAAATTATTAATATTCTTAAAACAATCTCGGTGATTTATAATCTTAGTGATGATATTTTAGGAATTACCGTGTTTGCCTTGGGTAACTCAATAGGAGATTTTATTTCCAACTATACAATTGCAAAAATGGGGATGCCCATAATGGCATTTGCAGCTTGTTTTGGTGGACCCCTTTTAGCCCTTTGTTCATTGGGTCTAACTGGTCTAATAGTGATTCCCAAATTTCCAGGAAAAGGATATTCCTTATCCATGACAAGAACTTTGGCAATTACCTCAAGTGCATTAATTGTCAACTTGATGTTTTTACTCTATATAATCCCAAGAAATAACTGGATGCTTGATAAAACTATCGGAAAGATATTGATCTTTAATTGGTTTATTGCAATAACCCTTTGTATAATCAGCGAGTTTATATAAAAATCCTACATAGTAATAATTTAAATTTAGAAATTTTTTTATTTATCAAAGCTATACATGTTAAAACAATATAGAAAACGTTACTAGATTCATTTGCCATTTTTTTAATCAACCTCTTCAACGGTTGGACCACTGGATTCTGCACCAGCTCCACCTCCAGGAGCTCCACCGGGGAAACCTCCTGGACCACCAGCACCTGGGAACCCTCCTGCTCCTGGTGGAGCTCCTCCAGCAGAATAAGCAGCTGTAATAATTGGATTGGCAACGGACTCCAATTCCTTATGTTTATCACTATATTCTTCAGTGGATGCAGCTTGAGATGAATCTAACCAAGAAATTGTTTCATCAATTACTTTGGTTAATTTTTCCTTGTCATCTTCAGGAATCTTATCCTTCATTTCTCCATCATTAATTGTATTCTTCAAGGAATAAGCATAAGATTCTAATCCATTCTTAGCTTGAACTCTAGATGCTTCTTTTTCATCATCTTCCTTAAACTTTTCTGCTTCGCTAACCATTCTTTCAATATCTTCCTTTGATAATCTACCTTTGTCATTAGTAATTGTAATCTTTTGTGTTTTACCAGTACCCTTTTCCAATGCAGATACATTCAAAATACCATTGGCATCAATATCAAAAGTCACTTCAATTTGAGGTACTCCTCTTGGAGCAGGTGGGATTCCTGATAATTCAAATTTACCCAATAAATTGTTATCTCTAGTCTTAGCACGTTCCCCTTCAAAAACTTGAATCAAAACACCAGGTTGGTTATCAGCATAAGTTGAGAAAACTTCTGACTTCTTAGTAGGAATAGTAGCATTTCTTGGGATTAATTTGGTCATGATACCACCAGCAGTCTCAATACCTAATGATAATGGAGCAACATCCAATAATAACAAATCTTGAGTCTTTGATGAAGTGTCACCAGTTAAAATAGCTGCTTGAACGGCTGCTCCGTAAGCAACGGCTTCGTCTGGATTAATTGATTTATTCAATTCTTTACCATTGAAAAAATCTGATACTAATTTTTGAATCTTTGGAATTCTGGTAGAACCTCCCACAAGAACAAGTTCTCCAACTTGAGATTTATCAATTTTGGCATCTTTAAGAACTTTTTCAACTGGGTCCAAAGTAGATCTAAACAAATCAGCATTCAATTCTTCAAATCTTGCTCTAGTGATTGAAGTGTAAAAATCAATACCTTCGTATAACGAATCAATTTCAATTGAAGTTTGAGCAGAAGATGATAATGTTCTCTTTGCACGTTCACATGCGGTTCTTAACCTTCTTAATGCTCTTTGGTTTCCAGTTAAATCCTTCTTATTTTTACGTTTGAATTCTTGGGCAAAGAAATTAACCAATCTGCTGTCAAAATCTTCCCCACCCAAATGAGTATCACCAGCAGTAGCCTTAACTTCAAAAATCCCTTCATCAATTGCCAATAAAGAAACATCAAAGGTACCACCACCTAAATCAAAAATCAACACGTTATGTTCATCTTTCGAACCCTTCTTGTCCAATCCATAAGCAATTGCTGCGGCAGTTGGTTCATTGATAATTCTCAAAACATTTAAACCAGCAATTAACCCCGCATCCTTAGTAGCTTGTCTTTGGGAATCGTTGAAATAGGCAGGAACAGTAACAACAGCATCATTAACCTTTTCTCCGAGAAAACTTTCAGCGGTTTCCTTCATTTTAACCAAAACCATAGACGAGATTTCTTCAGGAGTGAATACTTTGGTCTCACCTTTGAACTCAACTTCAATTGCGGGTTTTCCTCCTTTATTAATGATACTGAATGGGAAATGTTTCTTATCATTTTGAACTTCAGGATCGTCAAACTTTCTTCCGATCAAACGTTTAGCATCGAATACTGTATTTGCGGGATTCATAGCAGCTTGGTTCTTAGCTGCATCACCAATTAATCTTTCTGTATCGGTAAAGGCAACAAATGATGGGGTAGTTCTATTACCTTGGTCATTGGCAATGATTTCAACTCGGTCATTGGCAAAGTGGGCAACACATGAGTATGTAGTCCCTAAATCAATTCCAACAGCTTTAGACATTTTTTAATATTTAATAAAAAACCAATTGATTATCTAAATCTGAAAATAGAATAAACAAAAAAGAAAAGGAAATCTTAAAAAAAATCGATCATGAAGTTAAGGGCTTATTTATATGTGGGGAATAATCAGAGCAAGGTTATTTTTACATTATGGCGTTTAAGGGGTGAATGAGACGAATTTTTCAAATTAAGGAGTTTGCTAGACTGAAGTAGAAAATTCCAGAACCTTCTTTCTCGTTATGTTTACTTTTCAGGTGTGGGGGGATTGGTTTCGAGCAATACCAAAGATTTTTTAGGGGGTGATTAGGGGTCATATGACCAGAAGTCAGATGATTTTCACGAGTGGTATTGCGTCCTGGATCGGGGCTTATTGACAATAAATGAGATTATAGAAGCGTCAAATGCTATGTGAAACTTAATTTGAATATGGTCAGGTAGGGAGAGCGACAAATAGATGTTCTACTCCAAAGGGCTACCAGTATCTGTTGGCAGGAAGGTGGGATGGCTGCAACTAAGACGCTTTGTGTGCAGGAGTATATTCTTTTTTTGTCGCAAAAAGCCAATAATCAGTAAGACCAACACTATACCAACTAGGCGAAGAACTACCAAGGGTAAACCATTAGATAGCAAGTGTGTATAATAATAAAATTCTTCTTAGAGCTCCATCTAACTACAAAACTCACTCGTTCCGGTTTTATGGTGTTAATGGCTCTAATATCCCATGATGTTTCAGAAGCCATGAGATTTACTTTGTCTTTTGAAATATTTTAAACAGAATCCTGTTTATTTTGTATTCCCCGTTGGTGTACTGGGATATATTTATCTATATAGTTTAGGGTGATGTGAATCTCGAGCTTCGGCCTTGTTTGGCTGCAATTTGAAAGGTTCTCAAATTTTGGTGCCTTGCACGACCTTATTTAAAAAAATCAGCAACCTCAACATCTTTACAACCACTGTTAAGTGCGTTCTATGCAATCAAATGCTAGAAATATCAATAAATTGAACGATTCAATCGTAAGTCAGATTAAAGCACAAACGCAAATCATTTCTATAGATGCAGCTATAAAAGAATTGTTACAAAATAGCTTAGATGCAGGTGCTGATGAAATTCTCATAAAACTAGACTTGAAATCTTTGAGTATTCTCGTTAAGGATAATGGTACTGGGATAACCCCCAATGATTTGGAAAAAGTGACATCAAGGAATTATACTTCTAAATTGGCTAACTTGGCCGATCTTGATTCAATTTCAACCTTTGGGTTTAAGGGTGAGGCTTTGCATTCTTTGCGTTCGACCTGTAGGCTAACGATTATATCCAAATGCAACAACTACAAAAGTCCTTTCAGACTTCGCCAAATGAATGATATGCCGTTGGTACAAATATTTGATTACGGTGAAAGCGATACAATCCTGGATTACTTCTTTATTGATGATTTTGGAAACTCTGGGACAGTCGTGATCGCTAGTAATATCTTTTCTAACATGCCTATCAGGAGAGAGCAAATACTTTCCACACCGACAAGACGACTTTTGAACGATATAAAGTTGTCTATATTCCAATCAGTGATCAAACATCCTAGAATAAATTTGAAATTTTTGGTTATTGATCATGGTAAAATGAAGCTAGAAGAGGTGATCAACATCAATAACAAAGATAAAAATAACACTGTGAAATCTCAATGTTCCAACCTACTATTTGAAATATTTGGAATAAGAGAAAAATATGAGACAATTAGTGCCAGATTTAAGGATTTCGAAGTTGATGGAATTATAGGTACAAAGACCATTAATTCGAAATCTCACCAGTATATATTTCTAAATGATCGACCATTCGTTCCAAATAAAGAGGATGTGAAGCAAATAAATAATTTATTTACTAATTCAGGATTTGCAGAAAGTGAAACTGCTACCGATTCCACCACTACTCCTACAAAGTCTACCGGTCGGCCGTTTTATAGATTTCCAATGTTCTTAATAAAGATTAGATGTCCCTTAAGATCAGAATTTTTATTTCAGGATCCTTCCAAATCATTATATTATGCCAGCACTTGGTCGACTTTGTATAAGATTTTGGAAAAGATATTCATTCGATTTTTAGAATCACACGGACATAGACAGAAAACCAAATCAAAATTACCTTCTCCATCTCCCTTCCAAAGCCCAACCAAGAAACTTAATCGTGAATCTAATTTCATATTGAATTCAAAGGCTAAATTGGGCTATTTAAGAAATCGAGAAATAGAAGGATTAGTAGATTCTAAGGAAATCTCTCAAACAACTACTTTGCCTAAAATTAAACTTATGCCTTTAAACTCCAATTCTGATAATATTCCTATCTTACACTGTCATAATCATAGCTTTGATGAATCTTTAAGTTTTTCTAAAGACGACTTAAACCCGGGTAGCTTCAGAGTCATTAGACAGATTGATAAAAAGTTTATCCTTGTCACGTTAGCCAGTGTTGGGGGCTTATGCAGACTAGTAGTTTTAGATCAACATGCAAGTGATGAGAGAATACGTGTTGAACAATTATTTAAGGAATTTATAACGCTGTTACTGACCCCCAATTCTAAATCACAATGTGAGTATATTTTACCGTTAATGTCTCAAGAAGTTGAAATATTTATTGAGTTTAAGCAAAATTTTAACTTGTTTGGTATTACCTACGAAATCAAGAATGAATCAGAACTCCTTGTCACGCATCTCCCGCCAATACTTTTGAATAAGATCAATGATGATACGCATTTCCTAAAGAATTCCCTATTGCAACATGGTTACGATTTGATGAATCATGTTAGAAACTCAAAAGTAGACCTTAACAAATGGTGGGAAGCGACATATTTTCTACCCAGAGTATTGACTGAAATTATAAATTCCAACGCTTGTCGTTCAGCCATTATGTTCGGGGATGAATTAACAATGGAAGAAATGAATAACTTAATCGAAAAGTTGAGCAATTGTAACCTCCCCTTTCAGTGTGCACATGGTAGACCATCTATTGTACCTCTTGCTAATATTAACTAGGGGGCTTAAATGGAATGGTAATTCAACAGAGCAATACTATTTTAACTTCATTATTCGATAGTCGTATGGTATATTCACCGGTCAAATTAGCAATATATATCATCAATATCCTTTAATAATTAACTAAATTGCCAACCCATCATTACTACTGATTATTCTACAGCGCCACCAGAAGGAGATATCACAAATGATTTCTGTATCTCCAAACCAGGCAGTTTACTCATCATACATCTTATGAGTTAAAAATATAACCTGACAATATAATATAAAAACGACATATTTTCAAATGTTCCGCTAGTGTTCAAGTGCAAATTTTTGACAATTAAAAGTTAAAAAGGAGATCAAAAAACCTGCAAGACTTCTATTCTATAGCTAACTAATTTTGATTGTAGGGGGGTGGAAGATAATGGATCCCACTTGTGTCTTGTGGGGTTTCACCAGTATTATAGGCACCTGTAATGATCAGGTTAGCAGCAGAAATCAATCGTCTATGTCTTTCACCATATGCTTCGGTGGAGGCATCTTGCGATGAATCTAACCAAGAAATTATTTCATCGATTACTTTGGTTAACTTTTCTTCTTCAGTTTCAGTAATCTTATCCTTCATTTCTCCATCATAAAGTGAATTACATAACGAATAAACATAATTTTCTAATACATTCTTAGCTTGAATTCTAGCTGCTTCTTTTTCATCATCTTCCTTGAACTTTTCAGCCTCAAAAACCATTCTTTTGATATCTTCGTTTGACAATCTACCTTTGTTATTGGTAATTGTAATATTGTTCGATGTACCAGTACTCTTTTCCACTGCAGTTACACTCAAAATACTGTCAAAATCAATATCAAAGGTAACTTCCAATTCAGCTTCTCCTTTTGGAGCAGGTGGAATTCCTGATAATACAAATTCACCTAATAAGTTATTATATTTAGTACAGGAATATTCACCCTCATAAACTCTGAAATGAGCTTCAGTTTGATAATCAAAAGTGGTTCTAAAAATTTCTGACAATCTAGTAGGAATTCTTGTATTTCTTGGAATTACATTACCCATGACGTCTCCGATCATTTCAATACCTAATGATAAAGGAGCAACATCCAATAACAAGAAATCTTTAGTCTTGGATGAAGTATAACCAGTTAAAATAGCTGCTTTAACAGCTGCTCCATAAGCAACCGCTTCATCTGGATTGATTGATCTATTCAATTCTTTACCATTGAAAAAATCAGATACTAATTTTTGAATTTTTGGAATTCTGGTAGAACCTCCCACAAGCACAATTTCATTAACATGCTCTTTAGCAATATTAGCATCTTTGAGAACTTTTTCAACTGGGTCCAATGTGGATCTAAACAAATCAGCATTCAATTCTTCAAATTTTGCTCTAGTAATTGAAGTGTAAAAATCAATACCTTTGTATAAAGAATCAATTTCAATTGAAGTTTGAGCAGAAGATGATAATGTTCTCTTTGCACGTTCACATGCGGTTCTCAACCTTCTTAACGCCTTTTGGTTTCCAGTTAAATCCTTCTTATTCTTACGTTTGAATTCTTGGGCAAAGAAATTAACTAATGTACTGTCAAAATCTTCTCCACCCAAATGAGTATCACCAGCAGTAGCCTTAACTTCAAAAATCCCTTTATCGATTTCCAATAAAGAAACATCAAAGGTACCACCACCTAAATCGAAAATCAACACAGTTTGCTTGTCTTTTGTACGCTTCTTATCCAATCCATAAGCAATTGCTGCGGCGGTTGGTTCATTAATAATTCTCAAGACATTTAAACCAGCAATGAAAGCAGCATCTTTTGTGTATTTTCTTTGTGAATCATTGAAATAAGCAGGAACAGTAATTACTGCACCTTTTATCTCTTCAC
The DNA here is from genome assembly GCA_003676035.1 of Spathaspora sp. JA1. Classification (NCBI taxonomy): domain Eukaryota; kingdom Fungi; phylum Ascomycota; class Pichiomycetes; order Serinales; family Debaryomycetaceae; genus Spathaspora; species Spathaspora sp. JA1. The sequence goes on along the minus strand of NSGQ01000008.1, from coordinate 117,407 downwards.
CAAGATAAGTTTCAGCAGTTTCCTTCATTTTAGCCAAGACCATGGAAGAAATTTCTCCGGGTGCAAAAGATTTGGTCTCACCCTTGAACTTAACTTCAATTGCGGGTTTTCCTCCTTTGTTAATAATACTAAATGGGAATTGTTTCTTATCATTTTGAACCTCAGGATCGTCAAAATTTCTTCCAATTAAACGTTTAGCATCGAATACTGTATTTGCGGGATTCAAAGCAGCTTGGTTCTTAGCTGCACCTCCAATTAATCTTTCTGTATCGGTAAAAGCAACAAACGAAGGAGTAGTTCTATTTCCTTGGTCATTGGTAATGATTTCAACTCGGTCGTCGGCAAAATGGGCTACGCATGAGTAAGTGGTCCCTAAATCAATTCCAACTACTTTAGACATTTTCTTTTATTTGCTATTCAAGTAAACGATTAACTAAATGAAAATAGAATCACTGAAGAAAGGAAATTTTTGAAGCAATGTATATAGTCAGAGAAAAGGACTTTTATATAGGGTAATGAACTAAACGTTTCAAAAAAAGGGAGGAAAAAGAAAACTCCATACGATCTTTCTCTGTAACAAATAACCGCTCTTTTCTTGTCCCATACCTTATATCTCACATTACCAGTAGCATAACAAAGTTCTGGTTCGGGTCGTATCTCCCAATCCTAATGTCCAAAGCCTTATCTACAAGTTCTTATAAATTAATATATCTTTTTGGAGTTGAAAGCAAGCTTCAACCTTATAGCCTAACATTCACTTGTGTATTTTATAGCCTACGAGTAGCTTCAACAATCCGAGTATATTTGAAAACTAAGAATTGAAATTTAAGTTCATCGATAATAGTCTAAAACTATAAAAGTGACCCAGACGGCAATCGAAGACTAATTTGAGCAATTACTTTACAGGTACGCTTAGTACTTACGTACACGTTACTCGCTAAGAATTCAAAACAGAAATCAAATTCAAAATTGAGAGGTGTTTTAAATGATATGAAGAATCAATGGTTCAAAAACTGGTTTTTATACACAACTACAAACAAAAAACTAAGCAATGTTGAGAGCTAGGAATCTGGAGTATTAGATAATACAACATTAAAATACAAAACTATGATTAGGAAAGTTGCAAAAAAACAATGGACGAGTCCGGAGTCGAACCGGAGACCTTTCGCATGCTAAGCGAACGCGCTACCAACTACGCCACACGCCCTAAGTAAGAAGTGGTCCCTAGCAGGATCGAACTGCTGATCTCGGCGTTATTAGCACCGCGCCTTAACCAACTGGGCCAAGGGACCTGTTTCTTTTTCGAAAAAATTCGATTTTTTTCCTGCCGCAATCCATGGGACTTGCCCAACCGGGATAGAGTCTGTTTTATCAGGACAATTTTAGGTGCCTTAAGCATCCACCCTTAAGAGTTTTTTGGAACTTGTATGGACTAAAATACGTATAGGGAAATTTAAAGTTAATTAATGCACTTGTTGATGAGTTATTTGTTGTGTTTAGTGACTTTTGGAATCAGAATTCATCCTTGTAAATATTTTGAAGTTTTGGTATTTTTCTGAGAATAATTTAGTCAATTCCTCCATTGGCACCTCTAAGTTTATGGTCATCCCCTCGTAGAGCCTAATTAAAGTAATTAATTGAATCACAGCGAGTTATGTATAGTAATAAATTAGTTAAATATCTAGGTATATAATTGAGAGCTAATATATATTGAAAGCCAAAAAAAAAAATAATCAAAAAATGTTTGTAGAACATCAACTATTTTTAGGGAAAAGATTCATCATAGCTTATTTTCAATCACAGCAGAAGATTTGATTATGAATATACGCAAAATCTCAACATAAGCAGATATTTCGCTTTGCTGAATTTAGGATATCTATGCTCAAAAATCGTTTCATAAGAAGCCTACTACTACGCAATGAATGATTTCACATTAATTAAAGTAAATGGCCCAGAACTAGCTGCTATTTTTCAAAGAGGAATATGAACTACCAAATATATCTATTACCCTTTATTAATAAAAAATTTCCAATTCTCACTTTATATTTGCTTAGTAGCTCACACCAGTCTAGATAGTTCTATGAAAGAAAATTAAACGTAAATATTTCCAACCGTCTATTCAAAACTATAATACAATATTTCTCAAAGAGATATAAATATTTGAACTAAATTGTTGTGGATTGATGATAAAAGTCGAAACTTCTATTCACAGTTAGCTAGAGCCATTTTTTAGTCATCTAACACATACCCGGCATATTACATCTAACGAGCTTCGAACTGCACCATTCTTCTGGTTCTAGACTTGTAAATGACTCTATGTCCGCATTCTTTACATCTGATGGCGTCATTTTTACTCAAGGAAAACGAAGCAGCACATTGGGCACAGTTATACTTAACCCCTAATGATTTGTTGGTGACTTGACCTAAAGCAGCATGTGAGATGGATGATGGGATAGCGAAACCTTCTTTTTGTGGAGATGCCATATTTAGTATTGTTTTCTGAATCGACCTTAGATAATTTGTATCGATTTTAATTTGAAAACCTCGATGACATTTTTGTATTTTTTTTTCAAATGTGTTCACGTGACTTTTTGAAAATTTTTGTTTCGTTTCCAATATATATCAGTTACGTTTCCAACTGATATAACTGAAAAAGTTAGCTACGTTAGTCAGTACCATGTCATGTCAACAATAAAAGACACAATTGCTCGTATAGGAAGAATTGTACGACAGAGTAAAGTTCTACAAAATCCCGAGAATCAAGCGATCGCAAAGAAGAATGATTTAAAATTGAAGAACAAACAATCTTCAATAACCAAGTCAGATTCAACCAAAGTTACACAATCGGTATATAGAAATTTGCAACCGGATGAAGTAAGGAAATATAAACCATTGTATCAAGATTTTCAAAGAAAAACATATCGAGAGTTCTTGGAGCCTTTAGATATCCCCAGCCTCAAAACTTTCAACGAGAGACCTGCATTTGACAGTAAGCTGGCTAAACAATCCTGGGCTAAGAAAACTTCTCAAAATCCTCGTCATATTCTTGAACAGTATATGCAAGATAGGCAGACCTTTCAGATAATGATTTCCACTTTAATAGACCTTACCCCCTCTCATTTGAAGAACATCGACTATACCAACGCAGCTGAATTGAATAATATTATATTACAACAAGACCAAGAGGCAAACCAGAATAAAACTCCAATCCTGGCTCATTGTTTCCACGAGATACCACCAATACCGTCGCCTCTTACAAGGGAAAATTTCTCAGAATATATTTTTAAACTCACACATACAGACTATTCTTATAAAAACTCACTGTCTTTACAGTCAGGAATAATTCCTCAGATCTTATTGTATACACATAGATTAACCTCGCATGAGTTCAAAGACTTTAGATCAACCCAGACCTATAACTGCCTAATACATTACTTTGGATATGTTAAAAATCAAAGTACATTTGCCCGGGAGTTGTTATTGGTAATGAAGAGTGACGGACATGCTTACAATATTGATACCATAAATACTATGATGAAAATATTAACAACTCATGCCAATATCAGGGGAGTCACCAGTACATATGGATTAGCTTTGAAATATTTGCAATTGAGTTCCAGTTTAAACATTCCAATTAACTTAGGAACATACAATTATATTTACAGTACGATTGGCAACGTACATCTCAAAGAAGATTTCCTCAAAATGATGCACAATAATGGTGTTCCCATACCCAAGGCAATGATGCTCAAAATCGTGGATGATTTTGCTAAAACAACTACTGATTACCACGAAGTTATCAATTTCATAGAAACTGATTTAGGGTATGAAAGTTGGTCTAATGATAGCAAATTTCTGAGGAAGGTGGTATACTCCCAAGCATTGAATGCAAAGAGCGATCATGAACAACTTCAGAAATTCAATATTGACGAGTATACACTCTCAGACTTGCTCCATGGTATTCGACGAAATGAAGTCTTGAAAAATAAAGCATTCACAATGATACGAATTTATACTCAATTTCTTAACAGGTCTTCTTTCCATAAAAGAGATTTTACCAAGATACCAAGGATATATCACTTAATCACTCGCCAATTGATGGACGACTTGAATGATGTGAGGAAATTAGGAACGCTAGCATATTTGGTAAGATGTATTATATATGAAGCCACTCAGAGATTAGATCTTCCAGTTGAAATTGTTGATTATGGTAATGGGAAAGTAACCTTACCTGAAAATTATAAAATCATGTCAAAAATTATAGGTGGAGATCTACAGAAACTTGAAGCAAAAATAACATATATAAATAACAATTTACAGGATGTATATATTAAACCCACGTCTATATTGTTGGATGATCAAGAAATTGAAGTATGGAACCAATTAAAATCCGAATTGAAAATGGCAGAACAAAATACAACTGAGTTTCTGAATCTTTTTAAATTGATCAAGAGTGCACACCTACCAAATGGAACTGTAGTCGATATTCCCCACGAAGAGATTCAAAAGATCTTAGCACATACAGGATCCAAAATCAGTGCCCATAGAAATAGAGAAAGAGTAATAAGGATAAGTGAAGGATCGGACGAGTATATAAAGAGACAAATGATTGAACGAGGATTAATGAAGGATGCCAGCCAACCCACATAATACGATGTCATGAACTTGCATTAACTGTAAATAGATAGATATAAATAATTATAGACTGTAAATATACTTTACAATAATTTGATGGAGTTCACTACTTCTGCTCAACTTTATTCAATATTTTCAACAAGGAATTTTTCAAAGTTGAGATTTTTTGCAGTTGTCTTGACAATTAACTCCAACAATGACCAATTAGGCAGATTCAACTAAATTTAGATTGAACATCCCTGATTTTCTGCGCCAGATCTCCTTGAAGTTTGTTTTAAGCAATTTCTTTTGAACTCATCTCATCGGTACGATGCCGCCCAGGCAATAATTAAAATGCACAAAAGAAAATCAAGGTTAAAATTTAGAGTTTTGATCTTTGCTAGTCCTTAATGTACGATGTTGTAAATTTAAGTTTAAATGTTCAAACTACATTCACCTCCTTGGCAACCGTTTCGATAACTGGAAGGTATTTTCTAACCAACTTTAACCTTATGAACGTTAGGTTTTGTGTGTCGAGCAATCGATCCAGGTCAGAAAAATTTCAAGATACGCCAAGAATTTCGTAAACTACTTTGCTACCCTTCAATAATAAAGTTTTCGATTTAAAGATCCGAAAATTTCAGTGATGATGTAATAGTTTAAAATGTTCATGCAAGAAGAGCTAATAGTTTGACTAATGCATATGTCAGCATTATTCAAAAAAAATAGTTGTTTCCTTTGATTGAATGATCTTCATATATTGCAGCCTCATTCATCAAAGACGAATTGGTCCAAGCAAGGGCTCTCTTCAAATAATAGAAAATATTGGGTATTCTGCCTCATAAATAATGTGTTGTATTTATATCCCGGTTCTTCAATTCCGGTTTTATTTTTTAATTACAATACATGGAAATTTTTGTTTTTCTGCAAAAAGTTTGAAATTTGCAATTATTCATGCATATAAAATTATTCTATTAGCTTAAAAAGAATAAAACATGTGAAAAATAATTCTATTGTTATTATCAAAGTTGCCCACACTAGAACTACGTAAAAGAACTAGCAAATATAACGCTCGAAGTAACCCTTGCAAAACCCCCATATCCTGAATATCCCGAATTATATAAATGGAATTGCAAACTCCTTATTTTGAAAAAATTTGGGAAATACCTCTTGAAAAGAAGATTTTTCTATTCAAGCAGTAAGGATCTCCCCTTTTTCCTTCTGAGAACCGCCTTGCAATTAATTCAATAATTGAACTCAGATCAAATATTAGAATCATCCATCCTATTAGCAAATTCTTATTTAAGAAAAGTAATTGCATAGAAGGCTATTCAGAGATACCAGAGTTTCTATTTTTGTACAGGTATTTTTTTTCTCAGTTCCTAAATATAGAGCGGGAAAAAAATAGAACAACCCCTTGATTCGAAACCAAAAAGTTCTATAACTTGGAAAGCTCATAAAACCTTTAGAAGGGTGTCATTTGGGTCTTCAAACCATTTCTTCGGAACACATTTTTAATTCATTCAACATCATAATCTAGTGAATAATTGCAAAGCTCCAACCCCCGTATTTACCAACCACAGGCAATAAAAATTATTCAAGAATTTTAATTACAGGAAAAATAAGGGTAAAAAATATTTCTTTTATATTTTTAATCTGACTTTATTTCCTATTTCATTTTCAAGAGTTTTCACACATTGTTCCAAACACCAACAACCTTTTTCCTTTGATTAAGGGAGAGTACTTACCTCCTTTTTATACATTCTCGCATACTGATAGAACTCTACAAATGAGACAGAATCAACTACTACAGTTTAGAAATTACACGTGGATCATTCCGGTTTTACTCCTACTTCCGGTGGCCTCGGGTTTAACCCTAAATCTTTGTTCTAGCACCAATTTGGCGCAAGGTAGTAGTCCTGTCACTAGCATTTACATGTCCAATGGTTTATGTCAGACTACTTGTTTAAATCAGGGAAAGGGGGTTGCTATATTACTGGGAACAGATTGTTATTGTTCCAATAATGTGCCCGGTGATACAGTGGACCTTTCCAAATGTGCAATTGGGTGTCCTGGATATAAGGATCAAGAAAATTGCGCCGGAAATGGTTTTTTTGGATATTTGGTAACTAATGGTCCATCATCCACAGTATTCCAACTGTCTTCTACCACCTCCAGTGCCAACAATAAACCATCCACACAACAAAATGCTCCAGGAACAACCATGGTTACAAAAACCACCCAAGTAACCCAAACTGATGAAGATAATGATACAGTGCAGGTAACTTTGACAGTTAGCCAAACAAATTCACAATCTACCACCTCCACTTCATCATCCCAAATCTCGGTACAGCCTTCTACTGTTTTTTCTTATATAACTGTCAATGGAACGGTAAGCCAAGAATTCAAAACATTATACATTACCCAAAATGAATCTCAATCATCTGGACTGCTGCAATCCTCAAATGCAAATGACGCTCAAGTTACACCACCGCCCACCACCGATCCTTCCACAGATACGGCCGAACCGCAAAATCAAAATAAATCAACCTTCTTTGACGATACTGCAAAAGTGGCGGGCACATTTACTGCTGTTGGAGTTGTTGTTCTAGGAGTAGTTTCTGGTATATTATATTGCTGTTGCATAGGGTCAAGGAATCACAACAATGGTGATTTCACAGATGAAGAAAGTCAATCTAGTGCTGAGGAGTTGTCAATTGATCATGAAAAACAGGCTAATAATAGATTATCAAACTCAAGCCTTTCAATGCAACGAAACAGTTCACACAAGTCTTTGTTCAAGATGTTTGCAGGCGACAAGAGTGGAGCAGGAGTGAATAGGAGTTCATCAAGAAAGAAACTAATGAGTAAAGGTTCTCCTAACCCAAATTCTCCTGATGGTAGCAATGGAAATAGTGGAGATTCTATTATTATGTTCCCTATAAATGAAGTGGATGCAAGATTGGATCCATACACCATGTTTTTGAATACAAATCTTTCCAAGAAGTCTTTGGCTGATGAACACGATTATTCAAGAAAATTGAAGATTGCGAATCCAGAGATTTCAGAGAAGGAAGTTTAAACAACTTAAGATTTTGCTAATTTATTATTATTAATTATTATTATTTGATTGATTTTCCGTTTAACCCCCCGTTTTAATTATTTTTCGGCTTTTTTTTTTTGATTTGTTTGCATCGAGATTGTATATACTATGGTGTATATATGGAATCTTCTCAGGTTTATAGTGTTTAGTAATCTTTTGTGGTATATAAATGAACATTTTTATAATTTTATACGAAAAGCAAGTCTATTAGCGAAAGAGCAAATATAAACAAATGATAATATTAATTCTTGGTTGAAGGAGGAGGAAGTTTTGATTGATTTTCATAAGCTGGTTGATGTTCATATGCATTAGGTTTTATTTCATTACTATTATCGCCCCCGTCTTCTCCTTCACTGAAATCGCTCTCATCTGAAGACGAAGACGAAGATGAAGAACCAGAATCATGTTTATCATGCTCTACTTCTTCGTCAAATGTTCGGTTTGGATGAAATATACAGCATATTTTGGTTTTCTTTTTGTTCATGTTTTCATTATCCACCACTTCTTCTGTCCATTTTACTCTTGGTTTCTTTTTCTTGCGAGCTTTCTTTGGGGACTCAGACGAAGTTCCTTCTTTTGTTTCACCATTGCTCTGTTGAACCAGTGGCCGGAGTCGTAATACGGGTTGCTCATTCACTGGTGTTAGTTCGGTTCTGGAGTTATTGTTGGACATAATGTGTTGAATGAAATTGTATTCTAAATTATATGGAAACAAGTATTATTGAGTGTCAGGTGATCTACTTCTACTTGAAATTATGTACTTCGGTGTATGCTTTGTGTGATAAAATCAATTAAATCAACAATGTAAAAAGGTATGCTTCAATTAGTAATGTACTTACTAAATCTTCTATTTTTTTCAAGATATAAAGTCGCGCCAAATATCTTGTCTACTAGTAAACTTAGTGTCAATATTTATTAACTAGAAACCTCAAGGAAAGATCTATATAAC